>PVJO010004999.1:0-103230 GCA_004026905.1 Hystrix cristata | reverse complement strand
CCCCCAAAACCAGTAAAATCAACCAGTAAAACCAAAGAAATCAACCAGTAAAACATCCAGAATAATTTTGGTAGTTTACTGTGCACAATCAAGCAGAAAATTAAACCAATGAATATAATTAAAAAATAAAACTCTAAGTCAAGTCTTAGCACTTGAGTAAGTATCGATTTTTCTGTACCTTGTTGGAGTCCTGGATTATCTTCACATTATCTGCCCCGAACTTATCTGCATAGAGTTTGAGCAGCCTTTGGGAAATCTCAGAGAGACCTGTCAACTTAGGCTCTTTATAAATATATTCTTTACCTTCTTCTTCTTCAAAAAAGCCCTATGGGAGACACATAATGAACCACTGGTTTTATTAGAGAACTCTAGTTACAAACCACGAGCAAAAAAATAGCCATTTATTTAAAAAAATCTATATGGTCTTTGAGTTGTCATTCCAAGCCACTGACTAACATCCTATAAAATTCAAAATAAAAAGGCAGGTGAAGAAATAAAAACATCATGCTTTAAACAGACATTGATATAAATATTCTCTAGCCAGGTCAAAGAACTTCACGGAGTATCTTATTTTCTCCCTTTGTAGAAATCAATGGACTCTGTCTGCATATAGTTTGAGTGAAGAGTGCCCTCTTGTGGAACTCTGCGGTAGAACACAAAGTGGAGCAAGTTGGGTCTTGTTCTCATTATCATTTTTAGTATCTTCTGCAAGTCTTTGAAACTAGCACAGATAACATGATGAGGGGTGGAAAGATATGCAAGTGGGCTGACATGCACCACACATTATTTCAGATGAAAAACCATAACACTTTGTATTGTCGTCCTAAAACAAATGACACACAGTATGCTCCCAGTTTGTACTACTTAAAAACAGCATTATATCAGTGATGTCAGGGGACCTGATGCAGCCTTACTGTATGCAACATATAGTTGCTCAGTTTGCTTCCCTAATAGGTCTTTTATGCTCTTGGAAAGCTAGACCTTATAGGATCAAAAACAGCAGCTTTACCAGCATTTTTATTCCATAGGAGCATGCAGGATTTAGCTTTTATTAATTCGTCTGCATTGAAATAGGGAGAGGGGAAAATCTGAAGGTAACTAAGTGAGAAAATCTGTATAATTCCTTCTCTTTGAAGATTCACAAGTATTTTTCCTGTGGAATGTATGCGGCCTCAGAACACTAGATGAAGTTGAGAGTGAAGAATCCATGTTATCTCGCTCCTTTCTAGAGTTTACCTGTAAAGAAATGGCTTTTGAGGGTGGGCGAAGATACTGGGGTTCGGAAAGAGGCGTAGACACATTTAAAAATCCCTTTTGACTATTCATTCTATGTAACATAACATGGATGAAATGTTCTAATGCTGCATTTTTTCATGGTTGAGGTGAGGCGATCTCATAATTGAATACTAATTATTACATTCACGTCTGTTTGGTGCTGTTCACTTATAAATGTGATATCATTAAGGGGTCACTTTGTATCAGACGAGGGCTGTAGCTGTCATTTGTAGAAGCCGAGGTAAGAGGCCCCTCCCTGAGTATTATTCTTGTCAAGCAGGTAATTGCCTGTGTCCATTTCCATTTTCCTAATCGACTTAGGGCCTATAGGAAATGTGTCTTCTTCAACAGTATAACTCAGTGTTTCCTTATACTGCCTGGCATTCAAGGAGGCATATTTCAACATGTTCATATTTGTTCATTTTTCAACAACTCATATTTGTTGAATGAATGCACAGATGAGAGAAATTGTTCTTAAAGGATGTACATTTCAGAAAGGTGTATTTGCTCCATACTTAACTAGAAACGATCCCAGTGCTTTCAAGAAAGATCTTTTTATTGAATAACTTCTTTGAGAAATATTCAAGATCGCAAAAAGCTGAGTATGAGTACCCAGGTCTTAAACTGCTAGGTGACACATGATGTGAAAAGCATGACAAACAGTTCCCTGCCTTTCAAGCGGACAACGCAGGATGGCGAGGGTTGGCCCCACTCCCACATGACTTCCTGCCTGCTGCACCTTTTCTGTTTCCACCTTTCTCGAGTTTTGTCTGATTCAAGGTCAGAGGATACTACTGTCTAAATTGACAGACTGACACATCAGAGAAATGAGACTTCTGAGGCCATCGGCCTGCATCTCCACAGGGCCACAGCTAAAGCAACATTTACAACTTCAATTTCAATGAGAAAAAAACGGTGCCAAGTTTCAGGAAAAGATTTCTACTTTTTTTTTGGCAACGCAATGAAAACTAGTAGGAAGAGATATTTCACTGTGATGTTTTCCCCTGACAAATTTCTGAATTTGTAGCAAATACGTGGTAGGAAGCAGGTGTCGATTACTGTCATGATGAGCTCTGTGGCCTTGGTCATGACCTGCGACTTTCTTTCATCGCTTTTCCTTGGTCTGCAGGGTGGAGAAGGTAGACTCAGCAGCCTGTGTGGAGGGCCTCAAGACCACGCCTGGGACACAGCAGGCCTTTGGTGAGTGTGAGCTGTGACCCTAACGATGAAGACGATGATGAAGAAACAAATTCCATTTCCATAAAGCAGCCCGAGCACTGACTCACGTGCAAAGAGCTTAGCACAGCTTTGAGTCCTCACAAATACATACCTTCCGCTTCTCTTACAGCAAACTATAACTTCCTTACTACAACACTTCTACCGATTTTCCACATTTTGGTACATGATTGATCATAAAGAAACAGATTAGAGCTTTTTTTATTTTAAAAGCGTGGGGACCAGAACTGACCCAGACTATTTTATAAAGAGCAGCAGGAATAGAGAATAAAACATCGAACCTGTTGCCTGCTAGAGTTGGTATAGAGCACTTTTGAGACCATACAAGTAGCAGCTGTGGAAACGTTCGGGGTGCACGCTTACCTTTTACCTGGGGAAGCCAACAAGGCAGAGACCCCAAATTACAAAGCACTATCTTAGGGGACTGCAGCTGCAGCTCTGTCTATGGAATACATGGATTATGAACTGAACGTAGGTGATGGGAACCCTGCTGCGGTTTCCCGTTTGCTTTAAGCCTCAAGGTTATGAACTGACTGCATTTCAAGGCAATTGGAAATATGGCTTCTGTATTTCCATCGCTAGTGTAATTTTTTAAAATGTTATGTTACGGTGCAGCAAAGGCCTTAATCTTTCATGTTAAGAAACAGCACACTCTTAAGCAAGGGTTTTGAGTCAGTAGAGTTCAGGTACATAGGTAACGAAACTTCAAGGGAATAAAGCAGGATAAGCTGACACCTAAGGTCATTGACTCCTTCTTGGATGTTTCTGCAGGTACCTCTGAATATTGCAATGCCCGTTTCATCACTGCGATGTCAATCATAAGTGCTCCTGTTATTATGTCAACTGATAGAGTTCTCAAGCAAAAGAACACATTCCAAGAGGAATCTAGCGTACAAAAGAAAGGTCAGAAAATGTTACCAACAGGCTAAATGCTCCAAGAAGAGATGCTACGAGAATGCAGAAAAATAGTTCCATATAAATATGAACTCAGTTATGAAGTTTGACTATGATTATGTGGTCTAGATCAGGGACTTTCATATATGGTGAGGAGATGGCAAGGGATATCGTATCCCAAAGTGGAGACGGTGGTTTTTTAAACTGCACAAGGGACCCTACTCCCTCCCAGGTTCTTTATTAAGATTTTGAGGTACACTCAAGCAAGTAGGATTAAGAATCATGGTCCAAGAATAAAACTCCTCCAGTTCTTCCGGTAATGAATCCCAGGGTCACCTGGTATCTAAATTCTGCAGCAGGCATTCACTTGCTTTCATGCAAAACACCAGGGCCTGAGAAGAGAATTTCCCTGATTACAGGGAATGTTTGATCACTACTACAGTGTCTTTACTCTCAAAACGAATGATTTCAGGGAACTCGGTGGAACGGTTTATACAGCCTGCTGTGTGTGAAAATTTCCATGGCCATTGATGCCAGATGCTGAGCTGAAATTTCTATGCAAGACTCATTTTTAAAATCCCTGCATTGGAACAATAATTTTCAACTTGCTTCCTAGTGCCTGGCTCAGTGCAGACACAATTAATATTAAACACCAGAACCAATGTGATAAAGTGAAACCTGGTCCAGACGGGATGCTAAAATATGGACTCACAGGTCCTTTGTGAAGGTGAAGAGCCTGCTGCATATTATGTAACCACGATCTTTTTAACATGACTGCAAGACACACTAATGTGGATGTTAAAAGGTGAGTTTTATAGGGACATTAATCATGATCACGGATAAGAATTCATTTCCAGTCATGGAGATTATGCTAATCAGGTAGCCAGGATTTCATCTTAGATCTTTGGAACCTTCATTCTGCACACCTGTGAGAGGATGTTCAGATCTATTTTGTGTTTCTTTATCACGAAGTGTCTGCTTTGGTTGAATACCACTGTTCACACTTGCCCTGTGGTGTCTTGGGGCAGGCATTGCCTCATTTGCACAGGGATGACTAAGATTCTCTTATCAGGTTGACCTTCACGCATTCTCAAAGGCAGTTGAGGTTTGAGTTTACTGGGGACCATCCCTAGGTATGTTCTTGGGTCTGCATGTGTAACAAATCGCTGTGCCTTTAGGCTTCAGATTGGATTTGTTTTGGTAAACAACAATTGAGGTTGCTGGCAGTATTAAAAAAAATCAGGTGCATAATCAGCATACTTTACTAAAGAGTCTGAAAAAAGAACAGAGTTAGGTCATTTGGAAGGAGTTCTCCCCAATATTTCCCCAGGGCCCCTTCAGTCTATTTAGTACAAGGGTTTTCAAGTATTCTTTTAGTAGGTGAGTTAAGAAGTGATGATCCAAAATTTATAAATGGAGGTAGAAAATACTCACATGGTATGGAGGTAGGAAGGAATTTACAGAATTACAAAAAAGTATATACTGGTCAGGCAAGTCGAGCTGAACAGGGACTGATAATATGTGGATACTGAAAGAATATTTCTTTCTAGCTTAATCAACAATAATTACGTCAAACCACTTAAAGTTGCCATTTTTTTGCAGGTAAAGGAAATGGTAAAGATAGACAATTTCATGTGGCTCAACATAATACAAAGAAAAATCTGTCTGAAAGCTGTAGGTACTGGAAGATTATTTCCGCCTTGGTTTACTGTCCAAATTTCTTACTCTACTTCTTTCTGCATCTTTGGAGACTTTACCTTTTGGGTGCAGATTTATTTCCCTGCTCACCTTTTGCATTTGGCATTGATGCCATCATTTCTGAGAATGCTGAGAGCTCACTGGCATAGAGAATCTCGGGTCTTCAAGAAACTCTGTGGCAAGGTCCTCCCAGGACTCTGGGAAGGTGCCCAACACCAGCCACCGCTCAAATGACTGCCACCCTCATTTTAACAAGCTTCATGCATCGTGGCATGAAATAAGCAGGCATTCTCCACTATCGGTCTGTCCTACATCTACTTGTGTGGTATTCATATTTATATCTGTGTGCGTACATATGGGTAAGGCTTTTAGACTACACTCTGTACCTTTGTGGAGACAGAAAAAGAAAGGATACATTTTTGTAATTCAGATAAACCGGATAAACGCGATTTAGTTTGAGAAATGCAAGATGATTCCAAAATCAATGGAAATGGGGTTATCTTACCCTTTGTGCCGAGTGTTGATTTGCACAGAAGTTAAGGTTCAGTAAAACCATATGGAGGGGATGTGTGAGGGTTATTAGAACATGCAAATAGTGGGACAGAGAGAACTTACCACAGCCTGCAACAATCGAGACCAAAAGAAGAAAAGAGTAAACACCCGCATTAAACGCTAGTTAGAAAGCAGTGAGATCTGTTTCCACCTATTCAATAGCCTGTATCTCAGGATTTGGTTGGAGAAACCGTCAGGGAGCAACCTGGTTTTCATGGCTGGGGAGTGAATGGCAGTTCATTACTCTTAGGCTGGATCACCTCAAGAGCCAGCCAAATACACATCTGATGTGGCCCTTCTTCACTGCTCAGTTAGTCTGGGGCCAGGTCCCTTGAACTTGTCATTTGCTCAACTCCCATATAGCGTTTTCTGTCATTTTTCTTGCTAATGTTTTACTGAGGTCATGCATTGCTTATTTTCTCCATGGTGTCCCAGGTACCATCTCTTCTGCTCTTTCCTCCTCTCCGGAAGAGTCTCACACTTCTCTCTCTCCCCAAACAGACATGTGCACCACACATAATTCACATTCTTTCCCTCGTGCCTTCAGAATGTCTAAATTTAGCTTTTCCCTGTAGACTGTGGTCTCTTCACCAGATCTCTCTGTTCCCACCATCCCAATGCTATTCTGAAGTAAGAAAAACCCAGTTTGGATGAAGTTGATGATGGTAAGTGGTCACTCAAAGATACTCTATCTTTATTAACTCAGAAGTTAATTTTTCAGCTGTCTTTGATCAGAGGAAAATATGCTTTTCAGAGGAATGATCTAGAAATGATCTAGAATGATCTCGAATGGCCACACTGGATCTGACTCCAGCTTAAGACTTAAACGCTTCTGAGAACAAGAAGCCATGCGCAAGAGTGCTTCACATGAGGGGAGAAAACAAAGAGGTCTCAGAATCATTCCAAATGTGAAAATAAGAAAATGGCATGTTTATTCACAAGAACAACAGCTTGCAGTACTTCTGCTGAAATATAAAAATGACATAAGCTCTCCTGAAAAGAGACAGGATGGTCCCTGGGTTTATCCCATGCAAAGCACTGTATGAAGAGATATCCATAATTAATGTAGCATACATTCATGTTTAGGCCAAAGCAATGGCTAGCTAAAATTTTCAGTCTTGTCCATTACTCATGCAGTAAACTGAGAAAGAGAACTTTGAAACTATATTGACCTGTAACGCTGGAAACAAAAGACGTACATAATGTTCTCTTTATAAACAGTGGTAATTTGAAAATTGGAGAAAAGAAATTCCATGACTGTTGAGTCAAATCTCTGATATTGGTGGAGCCCCCGGGGATTCTTTTCTTTCTTAGAATGTTATGAATGTCATTTCTTGAAACATGTTCAATTTGATTTCACTTTAATCAACAGCATAAACTTAGATATTTTGGGGTGAATTAAAGGAGGAAAGGAGGAGAGAGGAATGGGGAAGGAAATTTTAAAAAAAAGGAAGCAAGTTGTATTACGTACCTGTACCCAATCCTCAAGATGACTGTAAAATGCATGTACTGCAAACATGTACTAATAAAAAATATTTTGGGGTAAACTGAGAAGAAGAAAATGCTAAAAAAAATAAGTGCTATCTCCAATAAGTTAGAAACCACTGTTTTTAGCTTGACCTGTATTGCATTACAGATTGCTATTTCTGCTTGTTTTCCCATTTAGCACATTGCTATGGGGAAACACATAGACACTCCCATCCCCTTAACCTGCATCCCCTCAAGTCACCAGCATATACAGTCTGATGTCTTATGAAGCATGAGACAACATCCTACCGCTCAACAGAATTTATAAGCCACGTTCTTCCTAGGGAACTCACCTGCCCATAAAACGCCACACGATAGTAGCGACCGAATAGCCGCTTCTCTGAATTCACCACCTCTGCCACTTTTAGGTATGAGCGATGGATGTCATAGTAGAGATCTGATAATTTCTGAAACCATAAGCCAAAAAGTTTCATTAGATGATGCTGACACAGAAAGGGGGAGTTTTTATTTTTAAGAACTGCAAGTAATTTCCCAAGGTATAGGAGGAGATTTTAATTAGCTTCTAGGGGTTTCCAATACACACTTTGAAGTCTCGTTGCTTCTCAAAAACAGCAATGATAGGCTTGTTGACATCAGCAATGAGTTCGTATCGCTCAGATTTCCAAAGGAACTCCACACACATGTACAGCTGCTCCACCAGGATATTCTGCAATTCCCCAAAAGAAAATTTTACATGACTGAAGGTGTGGCTCATTCCTAAAACTTGGTTTCAAAACTGCTGCTTTATCAAGTTTTTCTTAGTGGGATTGTTGGATTCTCTACTTTATTATTTGCATTTAAAACCTAGCTAAGGAACCTGGTCTTATCTTGGACTCTTCCCTTTCCCTCACGATTATAACCTATGTAGTGCACCAGACCTGTTAATTTAAATCTACAAAGTGCCGTCAGCTCTTTCTAGTTCTTTCCATGGCCATCGTTACTGACTTTATCAAACCCCTGTTACTTCACTCCCAGACCCTGCAATAGTTTTCTACCAGATTTGTGCTCTCTCTTCAATGGCTGTTCTCCAGTAATCTTTCTTTCCGAGACATAAATCTGGTCTCCACTGCGTTTGTGGAACCCCCAGTTTGCGAACTGCTGCCCAAACTCTCCAGCCTGGCATGCAAGGAGCTCCACAGTTGGACACTCAACTCCCTTTCGATGCCCCTTTTGTTCAGTGCTGTACTGTGGGCTTTGCACTTGGGGCATACCGGCGTGTTGCACCAGCGTGTTGCACTGTATTCTTAGAGTACTTTCTCTCATGGACACTTCAGCCTGTGTCGTTGCTGCACCCTTAAGAACCCTCTTTTCTCATATGACATCTTCAAAACCCATCAGATGTCCACATGTGGTACAAAAATGTGGAGAGCTTTTACGTATGATGTGTGATAGAAACATACGGCAAATATTTGAATTAAAAAATACCTTACGGTAACACATCACCATTAATTCCTTTTAAAACACGCTTCTCCCATCATTCTTGCCACTTTCTGAAGCAGTTTGGCAAGTTCTCTTTTGTGAGTGTCTTTAGTTGTGCTATCCTGGCAGCCTTAATGTCCTGAATCGATTCAAAACATTCACCTTTCATGGTCATTTTGACTTTGGGGAGGAGGCAGGAGTTGACAGATCCAGAGAATAAGGTAGATGAGGACAGACTGTCTTATTTATACAAAGCCTGCCTTTCCCTTTGGATGCACTTGGCAGCAACATTCACTGGGTTTTTGATCGCACCTTGTACAGATACTCAGGAAAGGGGACTTCTAGAACTGCTTCAGAGAGTGGCAAGAATGAAGTGAAGGCGATTACTTCAAGTGGGATTAATGGCAATGTTTCTTTTACTGTAAAATTTTTTATTTAAAACACACTGTTGTTGATCAGCCTTTATATGTCCATTCATTCCCATTCTAACCACTTTCGTGTAAAAAAATTATTCCTTTTTCAAATTATAACCATACATGATATCTAGATTTACAGTTCCTGGGTATCGATTTATAACTGGTAACTTCCTACCTTGAAGGAAATCTGTATTTCTCAAGTTGCTAAATCCTTTAAGAGTAGGAATTGTGCCTCGTTTATCTTTGTTTCCCAACCCTAATGCCTCAATTTGGGTGGTGTATTTTAATTAATATTCAGTGGAACTGGAGCTTTATATAAACTCCAAAGAAACGTATAATATTGTTGGAAGAAATGGTTCTTAAACATTACTTGAAATAGTTAATATAAATATGTAATTGCATTTTGTTTATTTGGAATATATCAAGTTTGCATAGAACTACATGTAAAATTTTATCAAAATCCACTCTCAAAATTTGCATTATCCTTTTTTCTCACCTATATAATATTAAGATTTTGAAAAATTATCTTATTGGTGGGAGAAACTCTATTTTCTTTGCTAATTCCAAGTAGATAGTGTCTTCTTTTAATTAATGAAAAACAACCAGTTTCCATGTCGGGTGCTTTTTTTTTTTCCAGAAACTAGTGAGCTTTTTGCTCAACTGCATTTGTAAATACACTTGCTAATGTATTTTAAAAAGAGCTTTGACCAGCTCATAAAATGTTTAGCATCCCTTATCACTTTCACCAAAAGACTAGACATTGCCTATTTTATAGAAGAGCCAATCATGTACATTTAAGTTCTTCCTAGGGAAGTAAAGAAAGGTAGGCCAGATTTCTCACTGAAAATTATGCTCTGTCAACAGACTCTGGTATCTATGAATCCTGGCTTACTTTTAGCCTAATTTCACTTTGTTCACTGAAATCATCACATTACATAACTTCATCTGATTTCTGAATAAGCTACTTTCTCCCAAGTTAGCTTAGTACCAACACTGAATGCATTTTTTTTTTTTTTACTGAATACATTATGTCGTGCTGGTCTAACCTCATTGTATGGTGTGTCTTGCATTCCCGAATCCTCTTTCATTGCTCCTTCTTCTTTAATATTTGGTGTTATGCTCAGAAAAGCCGGCCATCCCATGGAGAACATGCCTTGGCAGGATCAAGCAAGAGGGAACATCAGCAGAGTCAAACCTTGTCTGGCTTAGATAATGACTTTCTTTATGATGTTACAGGTTGTAGAATTATAACTTTCACATAATCAACAAGCTGGTTAGATTTTGATTATTGATAATCACTCTTCCAGTTGACAAGTGTTCCCCTTTTATTATTTTTGTGTAATTTTCAGGTAGCATATTTCCTGTAAAGTAGCAGCATGAGGGTTTTGGACAGAAAGTGGTATTTGTAGGTAGACATATTTGCAATGTTCTGGTTTGATTTAGCCTAAGTTTGTTTTCCTCTTTTGTTAAATGGAGACATGAATATCTAGCTCAAAAGATTTGAAGGATTTAAAGCATTAAAATTTGAGGAAATAGAGGGTTGGGGATTTAGCGCAAGTGGTGGAGCGCCTGCTTAGCAAGCTCAAGGCCCTTAGTTCGATTCCCAGCATACCCCCAAAGTTTGAGAAAATGCCTGAAATGGCCAGTACATTTTCTTTATTCATATTTTTATTTTAACTTAAAATAAAGAAATATATATACTTTAAATTAGTATGTTTGCAATGCATCCTAGTTTACATTCATTTTGGGGGATTGGTATCTGGATATAGCATTTCTTGATCATTTTCATTCCCTAATACACTGTATTTATAATGCTCAATACTTTCTAGTTTTCGCTCTTTTTCATTATCCAGAAACATTCTCCAATTTTAGTAGCCTGGACAGTAAAATTTATAAAGACCTAAAAAAGACTAAAAGGCTCTCCAGATACATGCGATAACCAGCTGATAATGATCAGCGGCCTGGAGGAAGAGTCCGGTCTCAGCGGTGTGGAATGTGCATGGTGAGGGAGCCAGGCTGCAGGGCCCGACCAGCCCTGAACTCTGGGTCCATCACAAGCCAACCACCAGCTCTCAGGCAGGTTATGCTGCTTCTCTTTGTTTTCTCATCCAAAGCCAGAGGAGATAAAAGGACCTGGCTCACAGACTTAATATTGGCCACTAATTCAGACATTGCTGCTGCCATGCTCAGCATGGTGCCTTCCACGTGGCAAGTGCTTTTTGAGTTAGTGCTAACACTTTTGTGAAAAAGATTCCATTTGTAATAATCAGCTCATTAGCTTTGTCACTAAATTATCACTCCTAAAACATGGTAGAAATTATAATCATTATTGCAATGTAAACCTTGCTTTTAAAAAAATCGGCTTTCCCACTTTTTATAATAGTATCTCTTGGGTAATTATACAGGCAAATTGGCTGAAGAAAGAAATGCCACAACATTATTCAGGGTGACGATCATTTATTAACACATCTGAGGTAGCCGTAGTGGCCTGGAGTTGCCCATGTTCACCTACATTCTTATCATGTGCCTATTGTTAGGAAGAGGCATTTACTCCTTTGACTCAGAAATGCCATAACATAAAAATATATTACGGCTTTCCAATATTATTATGTCAGTGAGCTTCAGATGTAAGCTGACAGATAAGAAGACAAGCTAATGCATTATAAATGACCAGCTTCCCTACTTTAAAGTGTACTAACAAATACATCCCATTTCCTAGGAGTCCGTTAAACGAAACAAATCCCAGTGGCGGACTGGCATGTAGATTGGTAGCTAAATACGGGGGCGGCCCTTAGCCTGAACACTGGATGACAGGCAGTTCTGTTCTCTGAGAACTTTTCAGTAATCTAGACTTTATACATTTTGGATGGGATTTCGGACCGGTAAGAGTTTAAGGTTTTTATGCAGAGTAAGTTCTGTAGGTCTGAGATAGTTTTTGCTTCTAATAATACATTTAAGAAGGTTTCACTTGGAGCACAATGAGAACAGTAACTTGATTTTCTCTGCACTGGAGGGCAACAAGCAGTTAGATCACTCACTTCCTCCACCCGCAGTGGTTAGTAATGGGTTGCTATCACAGGGGTGGGTGTCCTCCGGGAGCAGGGATGGTGTGCAAATCTTTTCCATTTTCCAGTAACCTATGGTAGTGCAACATGAGGTTAGGACAGAGCTACATGTTTGGGTTAAAAAAAGCTTATGAAACTATAAGTTATTAATCAATGAGAAATTCTCATTTTCAACTAAACCATCCAGTCAACCTTGCAGTACATAAATATGGTAATGGCATAATAGAGTTAAACATTTAAAGTAAAGCATAGTCAGAAATACATGTGAAACTGCATGTTACTTACTAAAACATTACTGAGATTAATAGAATGCAAAATTAATCAATTAATCCTAAATTAGGTTTCAACATGTTGGTTTGGGGTCCTCTCTCTCCTGGAGTCATCTTACTTACCCTTTCTTTTCAGATATTCAGCAATGAGGGCAGCTATATGGATGTAACACATAGCAGCCTGCAACAGGAAAGAAAATAGATTCAGAGGATGCCTCTTGCTCTTTAATTAGGACTAATCTACCAGGAGGAGTTAGTATTTCATATCAGGATGTTTCTCAGAAAAATTCTCTGCAATGACAGGATAAAAATCGACAGGATTTTCCAAAATATTCACCATGAAGAGTAAAATGAAATAAAAGAATACAATATGGGAATCTCGTTTGTTTTTTGTTCTTGATACAGTTTTGACGTAGATAAAGGAACTGGCAAGAAGAATTTTCTCACAGAATTACTTTTCTTCCTTAACATCTAAGCCTGGAATTTTAAAAATTCACAGGTCTCTTTTCTCTTTACAAGTATAAACTCTAATATGTGGACATAATTTGGAAATAAGAATCTGCCCTGAAGGTTTTTTAACCTCCAATGATAGCCCCTCTTGGAGTTTCTATTGCATTGAAGATGGTTAACTGGCCAGTTAGCACTTGATTAACTAGTGTGACCTGGTGTAGCATGTATGCGCCCCGCCCCGCAGCCAGATTATATGGATGACATTTTATTATTCTCTAGTATTTCCTAAAAGGCCTTAAACATTGTTGAGTACGTATTAAAATTTGACTTGTTGAAACCTCTGAATGACTTCAGATTTTTCCTTTTGAGGTTGTTTGGAAGGATTTCACCATTTCCAGAGCTGTCTGATGGAACTGGAGTTGTTCAATATTCTCCTCACCAAACTGCTGCCAAGACAGCCTTCTGCCTTCTGTTCCAGAGTCCCTAATCATCGCTGAAGCTTCAGGTTTTAGGACCATCATAGACCAACTTATCTCTTCCCTCTGGGAATAGGTAGATCTTCTCATTTGGCACTCAGAAGCCCTGGGGTGCTCTGATCTGTTGTGTACGCACCACCCAGTGTTAAAGCTGACATAGAAAAGTTAGGTATGGATTCACAATCTTTGTACAGTGGTCTGCAGCACTGAGGAGGGTTAATTCTTCCATGACCAGTTCAGATTAGCAGCAGTGAGGACTGATTTCTGCTGCCTGAGCTTGCTCGCTGCACAGTAACAAGCTTTCCTACTAACTCCAAGTGCAGAGAAAATGTTGTAAAACACAGAACATTAATTTATGCAACTTTCCATTTCCAGACAGTCTGATCACCATCCCCCTAGCCTCAGGTCCTTGAGGCCCGCATCTGTGCTGCATTTCACATACTGCTGTTCCCCTACCCAGTCTGGCTTTTATCTGAGGTCACCTACTTGGAACCAGGCATTCTCGAATTCTCCGTGCAAATTTATTGTGTGTAATACATAGTTGGGTCATTATCTAGGTAAATGGGAAAATAGGGTAACTTTTTGTAATTCAGGGTAACTTTTTGTATGTGAAAGTCTAGTCCTCGTGATAAAGGGCACCATGGTGACGGTAATTTTGCTGATCACCTCAGATAAGTCTCCATTTCTGGCGTGAATCTTGGCCATGCTCTCCAGCCAGGTCCTCCGCAGTTCCGGGGTGCTTGCGTAGGAGTTTGCCAGGCTGTACTGGAGATCCACCAGCATCTCGGGGTCCTTCTCATGCTCCTTCATCTGAGCTGTGGCCATGAGAACAGTCCTGATACGCTTAGTCAGGTCTTTCACCTCCACTGGGAAGTTGCTGTTCTTTGGAAAAGAGAGAGGCTGGGTCATCACCGGTTCAGAGTTCCTAAGTGACCATGTTTCAAGCCATGCTATTAATTATGGCCAGCATCCCACTGTAGTGTGCTCTGTACATTTTTCACAAATGTGTGCACTCTGTGTACATATGGATTCTGGGTCTTGTGATTGTGGATACATGTATACATTTGGAGGTAAGAATTGCAGTAGACACTATTTTGTCTTCGAGCCTACCTCCTTCTATTAATAGCATCCTCATTGTCCTTGACATCCTGTCTTCCCTGCTTCTTGTTGTTCATGTGATCTGCCCAAGTCTGACTTCATTCCTAGACATGATGGGGAGCACATGGCACCCGTGTGGCCAATCATTCTTTGATCCCCTGGCTACCCGGCCTGGTTTAGGGATGGGCATATGATGCATGACTGAATCAAAGAGATGCAGTTCTGGAACTTTAATTGAGACTATTAAATGAAGTGGTTTTTCTGCTCATAGGATACTATTAGTATCCTTATGATTTCTGAAATGAAGTAAATGAAGAGGACTTGAACAGAGAGAGATGTGGCAAAACAGGAGCAGGAGGGGAGAGGATGTGAAAGCAGTATTTTAATCTTTGTGTGTAGTTAGCATTCAAGCTCAGCTTTGCTCCTAGAGGTTTCATTATAATGACCAGAGGAGAAAATCTATAGAATGTACCAGAAGAAAGATGAGATGTACTTGCTGAAGATTGGGGTTATGAGCGAATCGCTTTATTTCTGAATATTCATGGTTAATCTGCTTGTGATAGACCTTTATCTTCAACCATATGTCTTGAAAATGCACTACAAATGTAAAAGCTGATTATCAATTCAAACAACTAAAAATATAAAGGCTGAAAATCCCAATAAACCAAATGCATGATGGATTGTTAATGATTTTGCTATCTCACAAAGAAAGTCCACTTTGGTGTATTTCTTCAGAAAGAGTCCACAAAGCATTTCTTACTTTCATTTGCTTGTCTCCATTGGCAAAGTTATTGGTGATGGCCAGGGAGTGCTGAAAGCGAGAGCCTCCGATCCCGGCATCGGCTATTAACTGGCTTACAGCTTTGATGAGCTGAGAGGGAAAAGAAATATGAGCACTTTTAAGCAAGACGAGAAAGAGTGTTTTCAAAGAAATTCATTGGGTTTCATGTATGCGTTGATTTCAATGAAGAGCATCTTCAGCCGGCTATGTAACCCAGAGCATTTCCTCTAAATGTAAATACTTAAGTCTGTAGGAATTTTGGGATGCTTTAAAGAAAGATTGTTACACATCTGGAATTTGGTGGGTTTGGCTTAGAGCTAGCCATCGTTTTCTGAATTGTCCATTCTACGTGATTCTAGAACTGGGCAAAAGAAAGGAAAGTACAAATGGAAATGTGGGCTCTGCTGATTTCTGCCCAGCGATGCTCCTGCTGTGAGTGAAAACTGAGCGTGAAGACTCTTCTCTTGAGGACTTTGGTGGAGTTGGTAACTGGTTGCCCCGGGGCAAGAGGCTTTGATGACTGCTGGAACACATCAAGGGTTTGTTTCGTTTTGTTTGTGGCGCTTCAGGTCTAATTTAGGGCCTTGCGCATGATTTTATAAGAGCATTAATGAAAACTGGTACCACTTACTTGTAAGTGGGACCGGACAATTGACTTCTGCTTGTTAAACTCAAAATTCTTCCTCATGAAGAAGTAGAGAAGAGCTGAGGCCTCTGTCTGCGTTGACCGCGACCTGTGGTTGCAGCATTTCAGGACTTCATAGCAGAATGATCCACAGAGGTCAGCAGGGCCTTGGAAAAAAGCTGAGGGGAACTAGAGAAAGAATGGGTGGAGTACGCAACCTGCCTTCACACGGCTCTGTTCATTTTCACATTTTAAAAGTCCCTCTTCTGTTTTAACTGACTTTTTGGGAAAGCGAAGAAAGTGTTCAAATGGGAAAGGGAACAAGGGAGGGGGAGAGAGAAAGGAACAGAGGGACAAGAGAAATAAGAAATGGAAGGAAAAAATGGAAACAAAGATTTGTAAACAAGGAGGGAGGAGGGGGTGAAGGGAGAGGAGGGGAACGGGAAAAAAAGAAGCAACAAGATCTATCATGTACAGGTACTAATGCCCTATGATGAATGTTATTACTATGTGCATCTAGAATATACCATTAAAATAAAATTTTAGAAAATTTAAAAAAATTAGAAAAAGAAAGTGAGGAGCATGTACTGTCACTTATTAAAATTACATAATTCTCTACATCATCCATAACGAAAATGGCCCACAGTAATTGAATGAGAGCTTCAAAATGTCTTCTATTTACCTGACATTGTTAAAATCCCAGAGCGTTATTTACAGAAGTCCTCAAAGACGGTGGCTGTACCTACTTTAATGTGAGCCTTTTAACTTGACGTGGATGGCTATGACACTTGAAGGAATATATTTTACCTAACTCTATGCTAATACAATCGCCAGGAATCCAAAGAACTGTTGGTCATATACTAATTTTATTTCCTTTTAGTATATCCAAGCAGGCAGAATGTGAAGTCATTCTGAGACCAGGAATCAATATTAATAAAACCAAAGTAGCAGAAGAAAGCAAACCTCCATATTGAGAGATGCAAAGATTATGATGTGTTCATTATCAGCCTCAACTGAGTTCTCCCGGGAATCTGGAGGATCCTTACCTTGCAAACAAACAACCTCAAAGAGGCGAATACGTGCTTCAGTGCAGTGGCCGACTGGTTGACTTGGAAAAAGAGCATGTAGGTTTCAAAGACCCTTTTCATCAATGAATTTTGACAGTCAGATTGTTGGAGTTGTCTCTGGAAATGCAGCACATACGTTGTTTAGGAGAAGCGAAAGAACACTTGGATTTCTTCAAAAATATTTATTGGGAACCTACCATGTATATGGTAGGCACAGTTCTGGGTGCTAAGTAAACTTACATAGCAGTGAATTTAAAAATGACAACTAAAATAATGGAGTAGGATGATGTAATAGGAAGTGATCGCTTTGGGGGTGGAATTACTTGGGTCAGGTGGGCAGCAAAAACGTCTCTAACAGATGGACGGACATATGTGTTGAAAGAGCCTGCTCTGGAGAAATTTGGGAGGATCGTCCAAGGAGGGAGAAAGAGATGGCACAGGAGCCTCTAGTTGAACAGAAGCTTATGAAAAGAAAATTGGAGTAAGTGGGTGGGAGTCAGGAGAGATGAGATCAGGTCACAGATAGGCTGATCCTGCTGACATCAGGGAAAGTACTTCAAATGGGTGAGCAACAGTTCCATTAAGCAATAAAGAATCAAAATATAGTCATTTTTTCAGTCACCATCTTCACAGGTCACCTGAAAGTGGGACCTTTTAGGGGAATCATGACGTTGGATGCAGAGACTTTCACCAATGGATTCAGGATTTATTGGCTCAATCCTTAATGTGTGAGCCCAAGTCTGCAGCTCACTTGATCGAGCTGCAAGTGTTTTTAACATCTTTATCTAAGTAGTTAGCATCCAATAAAAGGCACATATTCTAAGTGCACATTTTGCTGAGTTTGACACTGCTACACACCCTTGAAACTATCACTGTAATTAAGAGCATATCCAGCACTTCCAAAAGTTTCAAAATGGTGGTTTTTTTGTTTTTCATTTTTTTGTTTTTGAAAATAAATCTGTTATGCATATTTATATACAGAGCTTTGTGCAGACACGTGTTTTTATTTCTCCTGGGTCAGTATTTAGTCACAGTAGTAAAGGTCTTTGGGGTTCTGCATTATTGAATGGGAGGTCTAGTTTCACGGCATCCTTGCCGAAGATCAGTATATGGTCGGTCTTTTTAAGCTGAGCAATTTTAATAGGTATGAGTGGTATCACTTCATCAAAGATAGACAAATGGCAGATCACCGTATAAAAGATGTTCCAAATAATAAACCAGTTTCTTTGAATCTAGTTCTAAATTTGAATGCTTAGCACCATTTGTCTCTCCCTTATTTATTGAAAAAGTGCAGTCACATGCTCACCTAGCCCAGCTTGCCTGATACTAAAATGAGAGAAATTAGGAAGACCCTGATTTGACAATAGTGAAGCACAGATGTTTGCATATCAAGCACTCGTCCACTTGTGGTAAATCTGAATCTCATCATTAATGTGCTTTCCACTGATATGTAAGCTGATTTATACAACTTAATCGATTTCATAAAGCATCTTAAAATGTCCTTGAGTTGACCTAACTTTCTGACCTATCGTTTTACCATCTTGTAGAAAATATGATCATATTCACCTGATGAACCTGAGTGAAGAGGGACAACAGATCTAGAATAGTGAGGCAAACCTCTGTTGCTATATTGGCCTCCGTATCTACATGGTGTACGATGTCTATTTCATTGGAGTTGCCTACAAAATGCAAAATAAAACAATGCATAAGTACCTAGACAATTTTTTATTGTACCCTAAAAAGGATTTTTTTCTGTTATAGGGTGTCCAGTGTTTACTGGTATTTTGATTAATAATTTATTAAATAAAAGTGCTTTTGTTTGCTCGATTTTTTTATTGGGTGAATTCAAAAACACTACACAGAGTTTTTAGTGTGTGTGCCCTTTGCATCTGTCGGTCGTTGGATTCCATTATTTCTTGTTTTTTTCCATTAATTCAGCCACCAACAAGGCTGAAACCAGCTTCATTTAAGGTTTCTGCTTCTGGGTAGAACACAGATAGATCTCAATGGGCAGGTGGCACACACGGCCCCTCAGAAAGGCACCAGAAATATTTGTAGATTAAAGCACACGCCTTCAAACAAAGAAAGGTGAGCCATCGTAATTGCTAACATTTGCTATAAAACACTGGGCTGTATTTTTCCTCGTTCACAAACGGGAATGCACACATCTCTGGATTCAAGATGTCATGCTTACTGCTCATGAGACATGGACAACTCTGTTTTCTTCTAGAGTCAAACAGTAGCAACCTGGTTGAGAGAGGCCTCATAACCCTCACACTGTCAAATTCACTTGTTTCCAGGCAAGCCACACTGAGACTATTACGTTGTGAGTTTTGCCTTTCCCTCATCTTTCCCATAAAGACACTACATCTTTTTAACCACCAAGAAGCATTTCCAGGTCTGCAACAAACCTTAAAACAATGGTTCCATGGGCACAACACCGTCCCTTGCATTTACTGATCATTATAGTACATTTTATGCCCTATACATAGACGGCAACGGGGAACCATCTCGGTCCTATGATTTCTGGTTTACTTACTGGTCATGGTATTGTCCAGCATCTGTAAGAGTTTGGGGTTAGAAAGTGCATTTTTGCCTCGGATTATAGGTAAAGTTTGTGATCTGTGCTGCTTATGGCCTTCATGGCCCGAAGTGGTGTGCATCCTGAAAATTCAATGAATGAGAAAAGTGGTTAATGTTCTTCGGGTATGCTGTAACTAAATGTTAATTGAAATATTCTATTTGATCAGGAGATGTAGGGGGGAGGGGAAGGGGGTAAAAAAAGAATTAAGATGTGTTATGAACATGTACAAACTTCCCACGAGAAATGTGATCCTTAGGTACTACAAAAACATCCTAGAGTAAGTCAAATACAAAAGCAAATTTGAACAGAGAGGTTTTTTTTTTTTAAAGTATTCACTATAAGCATCATGATGAAAGTGACTTCTAAATACTTTTGGAGGAATTTATTTTTAAGCCAAAATAGTATTTGGAAAGATAACACATAGAATAACTGACAGTCAAATTAACTCTGGTAAAGTACTTTTGACCTTATTTGATGAAATCAAATGATTCATGAATGTTGAGTCGGCTATTAGCAGATCAGGAAGGCACAGTGGTGAGCATTAGAAAGTATAATATTATGAAGCTTGGATACATCAAATTGTTTTCAGAGAGGTACGATGTAATATCTGGTCTAAACCCCTGTTTTGTATGTCTTTGCATTTGAAGTTCCGCATGATTCAGTATTCTGTTTGGGGCATGTCCACTGGGGTTGACATGTGGTTGCTGTGGGGACGTGGGTATCTGAGGGTCCTCTGTGCCTCCAGTTTATCGCCAAGGACAGTGACAATACCTGTCATTTAATGTCCTGAGGTAAGTCCAATGGGAAAATTATCCAGTGCCTTTGTAAAATTAGGAATACTTTCTTTTTCTGACCTTATGATTTGGCCAAGGAAAAGGCTGATGATTCTTGGAATATTTGCTGTCTTATAAGTCACTAATGGTAGCACTTCTTGGAGGAAAGCAGGCGATGGGAGATGCCCTCAAGAGTCAAACCTGAGAGAGAGGCTAAGGTTTTCTCCTTGTCACAGTTTTCAGGGATTTTTGGTTTGGGCAAAACCAAAGGGTCTGGACAGGTCAAAGCTCAGGAAATTTGACCTTGGATTTCAGTACCCCAAGAAGTGTGGTTTGTTCCTGGAACTCCAAAGAGTAGTGAATTCTGGGCTATGGGGCTTGAACCTTCTGGAACCATTTTCCCTAGGTTTTGAGTCTGCTTCGGTCTAGCACTTGTGGAAAAAAAAAATCCTGGTTTTTAGGAGAGGGGATGAGGGGCAGCAAGTGCACCTGTCTGGTCATTTCAAGGGAGTAAAATCCAGCCCACCAGACATCTGCAGTGACCTTAGGCGGACTGCCACTGTTTTGAAACATGGAAAGCAATTCTTTAGTGTCCTCTATTCTATTACCATTTGCAAAACATACCCAGCGCATTTTAAAAATTTACTCAGAGGCACTCAAAGGCAATTTCAAGAGGTCCCCAGAGGTGGAGGCAAATTTTATTCTGTGATTTATTGACTATATACCACTTTCATATTTTCCTCTAAAACTCTTTCTAAAATATTCATCTTATGTATTATTCTAATGCCTGTGGGAAGAGTAAATCAAACCAGAAAAAATTGTAGCAAACAATTCTTATTTATTAGACCCAGAGGAACTTTGAGGTGAAATTTCAGAGCAAATATTGCCCACTGGGGAGGTAACAAAGATGCCTGCTGGTCCTTTACACCTGGAAAATCAGGTCAGTGGCCAGGAAATTGAAAGGAGGCTGATGGAGCCATCCATAGTTCCTTTTTTGCTCCTTTAAAAAACACTTGCAGCTTTAAGAACATTTCCAAAAGAATTATAATTACCAAAAAGAATAGGCAGATGCGATCACAAATTTTGCTTTGTCACTAGGAGATTAGCAAGCATTAAAAGAGAGGCATTTAAAAAAAAAAGAGAGGCATTTACTGAAATTATGTGTACCTCTCAGGTTCAATTAAATTGAAATTCTCATTAAAGCTCATTCTATTCAAGGTGCTGTGTTCTAAGTGCACATAAATGAGGCATAATCCTTAACTCTGGTTTTACAAGCTAGTGAACAGAAAAGAAAGTTATCTATGAAATTTATTTAGATAAGCAGAACTTCTTGAAATCTGCATTTGATTTGAAACATTTTACCTATCTGTCTGTCTGTCTACCTGTCTATGTATCTCTCTGTGTGTCTATCTATTCACTCTTCCCCGTGCACACATACACGTACACATATGTACACACACCAGAAACTGTACATATCAAGTAAATGTGACATTACCATTGTGACAGGAGACCTGACGTCTGGCAGGAAGGGTTGGACCCTTTGAGTGTTCCATTGTTCTGAGTGGACTGCACAAATTTAAATGCAGCAGCGATTTTTCTGCAAGGGAAGCAAGTTGTAATCATAGGTTAGCACTTATAATTTACATAGAAAAACAGAACGACAACTGGTAAAGCAATGACTGGACAAAGAAATATTTCATGTGCTACAAATTAGTGAAAAGTGAAACCCCAGTTTCTTCTGCAAATAGGAAACTGGGGTGGTGTGGGATTTTTTTGTCTCTCATGAGAAACTGATGACTGCACATATGCTATACATATATGATATCCATCATATATGATTGCCATCGTATATATATATATATATATATATATATATTTATGGTTATATATATGGCAATCTTCAAATTTCTGTGGATAATATGAAGTCATTTAACAATGCTTATTTACATTTTATGCTTTCTTACATATTTATAGGTCTAACGGCACGCATTAATACACATCCTAATGCTTTTTAAAACGCTACATTAACCTACTAGAATTTGAGATTCTTACCTTATTATATTGCGTTTTCCTAGGTATCTGAAATTTTGAAGACAAACACTGGAAAGGAAAAAAGGTCACATTCTAATTATTCATACCCCTTTATTTACACATAACTGTTCATCTAAGTATATTGAAAGAAAAACATTAAGCTTTCTTTAACTATTACTATTGACAGATAATTTACTATGAAGGTTCTTGGGATGAGGGTGGGACAGTGAGCTATTTTGGAAATTCCAGATCAACGTGTTAGCTAATCAACTCTGAGGCTTACTCCAAGATGCTGAAGAAGTCGGACACCTCAGGACTGGGTGCTCTCTGCCAGTAGGCGATCAGAGTCTCTAGAAGAAAACATCACCAGCATGAGGCTCCTTCAAACACACAGTTTTCTTTTGTTCTTTTCTTAATGGGGTTTGAAAGCATTCTCTTTACCATCTGCAATTGTTTTCATAATGTGGAGAAAGCACATGAGAAGACTCCTGGTCTCTGCTTGATCTAACTTGTCGAACCGAAGAGTTGACCCAATCAAAGACAGGGGTCTTGGGATCTAGGAATTAAAGAACCAACAAGGACAGTACAAATAAGAGATTTCTGGCTTGTAATGATGAGGCGCTGTACTGCTGGGAGGAAAGCTGTACCTTTTCACAGTTGTCGGTCTTCTCACTGCTCTTCTCATTGGTACTTGGATTGGAGTCAAGACTTGCTAAGGATGCTCTGGAGTCAGCATGGTTTACTGTAGAAATAGCTATTGATGAAAATGCTGCAAACACAAGCCACAGCACACGTATGATAATGAGATGTATGGGTACGAAAAAGCAAAAGCTAAAATGATGAACCCAAAAAGATGACTGTGATTGTCGAAGTGGTTATTGTGTCATGAAAGTGTTTTGGAATAGAGTCCAGGATTGGCATTAAAGATATGAGACATTTCTAGGGTTATTACAGTGGTCTTAAGGGTGGAGGAAAATCTGAACTATTACAAATGGAAAGAAACAAGCTTGTTCTTTTGATCTCTTAAAATGCTTTTTAAAATGCCTTAGTAAAAGTCCATAAAGATAATTTTGGGGAAGGAGCTTTCAACTTTTGACAGGTTATGAGAAATTAAAATGCCATTTCAAAAATAGTTCATAAAAATAATCTTTGACGTTGAAGAGCAGTTATATTTTAAAAGGCTGTATGCAATGAAAACTGAAAGGCTGTTTCCAGAACGAAGTAATTTGATAACATCTGAACATATTGCCCCTTAAGCCAAGCAAAGATAGACACTTAGTAGAAGTGGAATCACTGGATGGCATTCAAAGAAATATGTAAAAAGTCTAGTTGTATTGATGCAGTAGACTTTGCCAGATGTATTATGGATGTGAATTATGCATTGGGTAGAAAGCACAATGATCTACAATGTAAACACAGATGAGTGTAAAACACAAGTGCTTTCAAGTACCTGCTATAGAATTTAAAACATCTTTAGAAAATGATGTATCCACAGAGGTGGCATGTTTCATAGATGTCTGGGCTTGAAATCCTCCGTTGGTGCTTAGGTCATCTCTAGACCCCTGTATTCAAAGCACAGAAGAGATAAATAAGAGTCAGGATATTTCAGCATTGTAAAGCTACATATGCCTTCTTCATTATACTTTCAATTAAGTGACATTTAATTTGATCTTTTATATTCCAGAAAGATTTCCTGCCAAAGTAGGCAACGAAAGAGAATACAGTCAAAATCACACTCTTAGTCACAATTTGATTTTCTTATGTGATTTTTAATGATCTAGTAGAAATAATCTTTGTGATATGGACTAAATGGCAGAGATAATTACTAATATAGTTGTGGGGTACAATATAGATTATATAAACATTATCCTGGTTTATCTTATGTATACTACTATCACCAAGGACTAGATTATAAATAGCTGTTACATGCCAGGCAAATAGCTCTTACATGCCAGTATGTCTGATAAATGTTTTCTGTTATACAGTTTATTCTCATAAGAATCCTGTGATGTAGGTATTTCATCACATTTTATAAATATGGAGGCTTAAAGAGACTGGATAACTTAACAAATGTCACATAAATAGTAACTGATACTGCTGGGAATTGAGTGAGGTACTCTACCAAAAAATTTCCAGAGATCCGGCCCAAACTTCTGGATGGTTATGTCTTCATTGTTGCTGGACTCAGCACCATGTTACTTATTGGGGATGTAACCCAGCAGTGGATCTTACATGGGTTACTGTGCTGTGCAGTCGCCACCGTGCTCAGTGAAGGGGGATTGCAACAGTCCACCTTGGAGCACTTGTCTACACTGACACCAGGGGGCATAAAGACAATGTAACGAGTGGTGAGGAAAGAGATACACTGAGGATAGGGCCAAGAAGGCAACGCAGGAGCTGTAAAAACTGGAAAGAACCGGAAGAGGATGAAGACAACAGAGGAATATGAAAATACAATGCTAAAAACAGGGACCAGGTTCAAGACCATCATGGCCGATCTAGAAACAATGACATCGATGCAAGTATGTCATAGGAATTATTGTTTAATTCTCAGTTTGCTCATAGGTGGGAAGAAATGGCTATGTAGGGGGTAAATATAAACAGACAAATTCATTGTTAAAATAGAAATCTGAAATGTTACGCAAACTTACCTGATTAGATGTATTGACTGTGAAAGGATATAGGTCCTTCAGGTAAATCCGTGGCATGTTGTCCAGAAGCATGCCATACAGGGGCATGTAGAGACTCGCTATCTGAGCCTGCTTTCTCTAGGGGAAAGGATGGCCACAGAAATGAGTCACATGAAAATCAATAGGCTTGTAGGTTTGATATGCATTTAATGCAGTGAGCCATTAAACAGCATTGAGAGAGGGAAGAAAGGAGGGCCACTTACTGGTTCTCTATATCGATCATCAAATGAATGCTTAGCCATTAGATTTTTTAGGACAGCTAAGGCTAAGTGCCTGATATCTTGGTCTTCCTGCAAGGCGAAGCCAACTTCTCGGAGCAAAATTCCGATTAAGAAATGTTTGCGGCAAAATTCATTCGTGACAGAATATTCAGGCATATCTTTGGGAGGAAAGAAAGATATCGTGTGACTGACAAAAGAGTCACGTTATAATAGTAAGGCAACTGCTAGCCCCTCCCACCAGTAGGAGGGATTCAGTAAGAATCTTTCTAGAGATGCACTGTGTGTCCTCCAGGAGCACTGAGTAAGTGACGGGAAATCTTCTGGGTATAGAAATAAATACAAATACAAAGGAACACACCATGTCAGCTGTTACAGGTTGCATGTTTACAGTATTACAGGATCTGAAACTGTTTTTCTGTCTGTAGTACTCAGGGACTATCAGAGGAAGGGATATACTGAGCTGGACCTTAGAGGATGCTTAAGATTTGGAGGTACAAATATTTGAGGGAGCAGAAGGAGGCAGTGGATACGGGACAGGAGGTTGGGAGAAGGGATGGGGTTTTGGACGGCACAGAATTCTGAAAGCACAGGTATGGAAGAGCACAGGTACCCAAAGAGGAGTGGGAGAAATTGAGGCTTGAGTGACAGGGTGGGGGTTGGACGATGGAAAAGCTTGAGTAAAAATTCCCCGACTGTCATTTATGTCCTGCTGCCATTTACATTTATGTAGGAAAGATTAAAACACTAAGGACTTTGAGGTCAGTGATCTCATTAGACCTGTGCTTTATTTACTTAATAAGACAGCTGCAGGACATAAATGAATTAGTAGGGAGAGGAGAGAGAGATATAATACAACAGAGGAGACAAGAAAAGAGATGATGTATGGGCTAGGGTTGCAGGAACTGAGTAGTAGAAGGAAAATCAGGACAGGTTGGTTTATCAGGAAGGATACGAGGGAGCAATGTGAGAGAGAAGAAAGCCAAATGGGGGCTACAGAATATGGAACTAGAATTATGGAGGAAAGAGGTTACAATTTCCAGTAATAATGTATTTATTCAGAATGGTGTGATGTGCTTCATAAGTATAACTGTTAACAGTAGTACTAGCCCAGGGGCAAACTTCTTGAAGTTGGCATTGGCAATGGTTTTATGAACCTGACCCCAAAACACAGACAATACAAGACAAAATAGACAGGTGAAACTACGTCAAACTAAAAAGTTTCTGGAAAGCAAAGGAAACCATCAACAAGATGAAAAGGCAACCAACAGATGGCGTAAAAATAGGGGGGCTGATATCCCAAACAAATAAGGAACTCAGACACCTGAATAGCAAAACACAAAAATCAAAACCAAAACAACAACAACAAAAACAAGTAATTAGGCTTAAAAAATAGGCAAAGGACTCAAATAGACATTTTTCTAAGGATATACAAATGACCAATGGAAATATGGAAAAAGTGCTCACTATCACTAATAATTAAGGAAGTACTAATCGAAAGTACAATGAGCTATTGTCTCATTCCTGGTAGGATGGCTATTATCAGATGATAGATAGCAAGTGTAGGGAGAGGTGGAGAGAAGGGAACCCTTGTACACTGCTGGAGGGCTTGTAAATTGATATAGTCACTATGGAAAGTAGTAAGGAACTCCCTCAAACAGCTAAAAACGGAACTATCATATTATCCAGCAATCCAACCTATCTACCAAAAGGAGGTGAAATTGGTATTTTTTCAAATAATTTTTTTCTCTTTTAACTGATAGGTAAAAATGCAAAGATTGTTAAGTGAAGTACTGTGTAATGTTTTGTTACCTGTGTACATTATGATGTTAAAGTCAGGTTAAACATACCTATAATTTTTTGATGGTAAAAACGTTCAAAATACTTTCTTCTAAGTTTTTGGAATGCACAGTGTGCAATAGCAAGCTAGAATTTCTTCCTCCTGTCTAATTGCAACTTAACACCCACTGGTCAGCCTTTCCCTGTCCCTCCCCTCTCCTGCCTTTCCTGGCCTTTGGTAATCACTATTCCACTCTTAACTTCTTTTTTAAAATTTCATTAGTATGTGTTTGTAGTACATAACGATCACAATCCTTGTGGGGAATTGTTACATGGGCATAACACATCTTAATTCCTTTTATGTCCCCTTCGTCTCCCCTCCCTCCATCTCTTGGTCTCCTCATTTGCAAATTCTATTAGATAATTTTTTTTACGTTCCGTATTATTTCACCCATGTGGTAACTGTCTTCTGTGCTTGGATTATTTTACTTATCATAATGATCTCCCATTCCATTCGTGTTGCTGCAAATGACAGGATTTCATATTTTATGGCTGAATAGCATTTTGTTGTGTGTGTGTACCACATTTACTTCATGTACCACCTGAAGGAAACTTACATACTGATTGCTATCGCTTTGGATATGTACCCAGCAGTGGGATTGTTAGACTTTTTGGCAGCTCTATTTTTACTTTTTCGAGGCACCTCCATTCTGTTTTCCATAATGGCTATACTAATTTACACTGTCATCAATAGTGTGGAAGGGCTTTTTCTCCACACGCCCTCATTAGCACTTATCTTTAGTCTTTTTGAAATGGAATCAGTATCTTGAAGAAGTAGTTTTACCCTCATGTTTGCTGGAACATTATTCCCAATAGTGAGGCATGAAAACAAACCTTAATGTCCAGTCACAGATAAAGGGATAATGACAATACAATATAGTACTAGTCATTCTTAAAAAAAAAAAGAAGGAAGATTCTGCCATTTGCAACAATGTGGGTGAAGCTAGGAAGCATTAGTGCTAATTGAAACAAACTAAATATGGTGATAAAAATATTACAAGATATATATATGTAGAATCTAAAAAAAAAGGTGAATTCATAGAAGTAGAGAGTAGAAAAACAGTTGCCAGGGCGTAGGGAACGAAACGTGGAAATTTTGGTTAAAAGGTACAAACTATGAATTATAAAATGAATACATCATGGAGGTCAAATGTACAGAATGTACAGAATAGCTAATAATAATATACTGTATAATGTCATATACAGCTAATTATAAAAACATGGCGTGGGGGTGCAGCCTTTATTAACAGCTTCCTGGGGGACAGAAGCAGTTTGAGGCCAGTCTGAGCAACTCAGCATGACCCAATCTAAAAATAAAGTTAACAGAAAGAGTGGAGATGTAGCTCAGAGGCTGAGTACCTACGGAGCATATGTGGATATGGACTCATCAATTCCCAGTATGCCCCCCAGCTAGTCACATTGAATAAGTACGTATTTTGTACGGGAATGTTATTTACAGCATACAATAAGAACATTTCAAATGCTTGGGAAACTTAAAAGTTTCTACCTTTACAGAGTAAAATATGAAAGAATCGAAGGTAGGGAATCACTAAATTACTTGTGGCAAAAGAAAAATTCAGTCAACTTTTTGAATATTTTGATTATACATTACAGACATGGCTATTTACTAGTACATTAAAGTGGTAATCTGTAATACTCATCAATATTATTAGATAATTTTAGCGATGCTTAGATAATATAAGTTATTTACCTGAGGCATGTAACTCTTGAATTGATTCTGAAGGTGTCAAAGGATCTAGATTTAATATAAATAAAAATGATTAGATACTTGTGTACTCAGATATACACCTATATTCATTAGCTATGTATAATTTATAAAGAAAACAAAATATATTCTGTAAAATTATAAGTGAATCTCTTACTATTGCCATTTTTCAAGAATAGGTTGGTTGTTTCTCTAAAAAAGAATGTCATTAAGAGAACTATTTTAATTCTTAGCTCTGTATATGAGCACATATTTTTCTAACAAAAAAACTCCTGCTGTGAAACATATTTTTATACTCAACTTTTATGATATCCAACATTCAAAAAGGCTCACTAGGCCTTTTCTGAGCTATTGATTGATAGCTACTGGAAGCAAAATGACCGAATAAGGGTTTGTCCTTTTGAATATCTTAACCATCTTAGCTACCAATAATGACTTCACACTAATTTATAAAACAAATTCAAGTCAGAACAGACAAAAGCCTAAAAATGTTATAGTCCAATATATCATGTCTACCCCTTTTTCTTTGGAATGTGCTTCATACATTAGAAATTAATGGGATAATATACATAGACTATATTTAAGATTAAAGTGCCAGAATGTTTATAGGTTAGATACTATAATTTTCCTTCTAAAATATTAGCGTAAGCTACAATAGTTACAAGGACATTCTTCATCACCTTAGTTTCTGCTTTCATGAATATTAAAATCATGTCTTCTGAATAGTTTACTCATTGCTTTAGAAGCATTTCAAATTCCTAAATCACTTCAGTGTTTTCTTTGCCTCTTGATGTTTGATTAGTTTCTGATGCCTAAATGAGTAATGCTCATCCTCTCTCATGATTTTCCTGTTTTTATGTATATTATGTTATGTATACATAGACATACACAATTTTTTTAATATACAAAAGTAATAAATGAAAATAACCCGTAGACTATGCATGCTGTAATAAGTTTAGCAAACAAAATATCAAGCTCCATTCTCATCTGCACATATGATGTCTTCCTTCCTTTGGTTTAGGGGGTGTCAGGTATTTATAATGTTGTCCCTTCCCCTTTCCCTCCCTCCCTTCCCTTCCCTTCCCCTCTCCTCCTTCCCTCTCTCCCTTCCTTACAATAAATGAGTTTTCTTTGTACAACTCATTTATAGTAATTTCTTTTAACAAAATTACACACATTGAGTGATAATCCTAAATTAAACTATACTCGAAGTATAACTTTTTCTCCCTGTAATTTTTATATCACAAAATCTGTGGCAAGCTGTCTCTTGGAGCTAGTGAGGTGAAAGACAATACGCCTGTAGGTTAAAATTCTTTGATGTACCATAAGCACGTTTAAAAGTTTGTTTGCTTTCTGTTTAATGAAGAGGGAAAGGCAAAAATTAAGAAATACAGAGCTGTATGCATTAAACACATGCCAAGAACTTCTTCCACATTTTCATCAGGTTATCTGGCTTTAACACCCATGCTAACTTCAGATAAAAACATGATTGAGGAAATGGGAAAACAGTAAAAAAACAAAAGGCAAAAAACCCCCCTGAGTATTTAGTTGAAAGGAGCTAAGAAAAACTAGGAAACCATTACCTGGAATATTTGCTGATCTTATGGGAAGACACAAAGGAATAAAGTGCTCATGTTGACATACTTCTTGAAGAAAATCAAATTTATACTGGCATAAGGTCTGAAAAAGAGGCAAAGTGAATGATTATTATTTATACACCGAGAACGTTAATAACAAAAATCTGCACTTGAACCTCATCCCTAAAAGTGGTTGCTTTTGTGTGGTCATCAAGTCATTTTTACAGTTACATTTTACATTTAAAAGGTTCTGTGCCCTCCAAAGTGGGCTCTGTCTTGGAAGATCTATTGTTAAGACAGTGGGGCACGTCACCTAAAATTAGACCAAAATCATATGTCACTAGTTCTGAAAATATGTTATTTAATGGCTCTTTCTTTCCTGTCTTACCAAAAGTTCTGTCTTTTCAATAATGTCTGGATGTGGAAGTAAAAAAGTCCAGACGTGGTCTAGGAGGACACTAACACAGGTATTAAGAAGAGTCCTATCGGTAGGAACAATTGGTACATTCATAACTGCTCTATTTTTACTCATGGATGTTAAATAGTCATTCTTTAAGACTAAGTTAGATTGTTATTACTATATTCACTAATACTAGCACAAACAGTAAAAGATTCTCTGTATACTCAGATGTTTTCGCATTATGCTTTGTGTAATAGTCAATATTTTAAAATCTTGCAATTTCAAACAAGGATAGCATTTGACCTTACTTTTTGTATAGTAAAGTCGATAGGAATGTAATTAAATTATATATGTTAATTATCCTTCGTTGAGAACATTCTGTTTGGTTTTCGGAAAAATGTATAATTTAGGTCTACTGTAATTCTATCTAAATGACTATTCTGCAAATGTCATGCCTAATAAGAACACAAATAGAGAATATACTTTCAAGAAATATCTGGAGAATTAGATTTTCAAAACCAAATGACACGTAACCATGTAACTCCCCTGATCAAACATAATTCTCCACCCCAGAACAATAATGAAGGGCTTCAGATTATCATCATTTACTTTTGGTCTGATTATATCTGTTGTTCTTTCCCAACCTAGGTAATTTCCCCTTGAAGAATTACGTTTTCTCAGTGGGTAAATGTCAATGGGGAATTATTAATTCAGGGGTCCTGACTTTCAGCCTTAAAAAGCAGGTGTGTGACCCAAAGCAGCTCAAGCCCCTGCTTCCTCTATGGAATTCTACCCTGAAGCCCAATGTCAGGAGGGAGAAAATGGTTCCAGTGGATTATGCAGCCGCAGGAGCAGCACCCTGGCTAAATGGCCCCTCGCTCGTGATCATTCCTGTGCTCTGTAGGTGCCTTGGCCACTTCTCCTTTCAAAGCTTGGTTCTCCAGCTGTTTCTTCAATGCTATTTACTCCCAATATCCTTCTACAAACCCCCTTGCGCTCAAGTTTGAATCAGATTCTCTTGCTTGCAGCCTACAGAGTTCCGATACAACTTTTTTGAGCTCTCATTTCCACTCTCATTTCCTCCAGTACATCATCCCATACCGTATTGTGGTGGTTTTCAATTTGAGAATGCCTAAGAATCACCTGAAAGTTTAATTAAGACAGATTTCTGGCCCTCTCTGATGCTACCTCATTGGTCTAGGAACCACACTTGAAAGACCATGACTCTAGAGTTCCTTTGCTAGCTCTCTGACACACACCTCTCCTTGGGTAGGGTGATCAATCCTGATGGGCTGTCCATTTTGCCCCAGACTTAAGGGTTTCCAAGGCTAGAACTTCCAGTACTAACCCTAAGAGAGCCCAGCATAAACTATAGGAAATGCAGCCGAAGAGAGCCACTCCCTTTTCCACCCACAGAAGATAGAAGTGCAAACACTCGCATCCACCTCTTTAACCTCCATTAAGGAAGGAAGGACCTGGGAGACTTTCTCAGTAGATGGAGCATTTAAAAGGCTGCGTCTCCTTGGCACAGATGTTATTTTTTGATAAAGAAAATGGATAGCATAATGTTTAGGCAGATATAAACAGAGACCAGTTTATTTATTTATAATGTAGAGTTTAGCAAATAATCACTCCTCTGTGTAGTTCTTACCTTAAGGTCCCCAGAGGAAAACATGCTGATGTAATTGTTAACTATCCTAAACACAAATCCTCGGTCCATGAATGTAAAGCAGCGCTAAAAAGAATAAAAATCCTAAGTTCAAACATTCATACTTGGGGCATCGTTAACAATTTTAGAAAAAAATAATTACACACATTGAAGGAAATTAGCACAGTTAGCTACATGTGTTGTATAAGTGTCTTTAAAAATTTCTAATCTAAAATAGCCACAAATGGCAACACTAGACAAAGTAAAATACTAGACAGAGTATACAAATCAGTCGCAAACCTGTATTTGTCAATGGTACGAAACATCACTTAGAATTTTTCAATGGAATGTTATAGCCTTTATCTTTTCATAGAGAAAGTATAGATTTTAGTGGTCTGTTTCTTAACTACTTGGTTATATTTTATGACTGTTTTTTAGTACTTCGATTCCACAGTTGCCTGAGTGGAGACTGCTGTACATCACCAGGTAGGAATGGGAGGTGGTTCAGATGGGTCTGGGGAGTCTAATTTCACTGGGCCTTTTAAGAGAGTAGCTATTCTCTTTTTCACCTGAGGACATTTAAATTTGAAGACTGAAGGGAAGGGAGGGAAGCCTGAGATTTCTCTTAGTGAGCTGCCCACTGTCTTTCTTATTCTGCTGTCAACTTGTCTTTATTGTAGCAAGGAGAGTCTTAGGAGGTCGGTCTGGAGGAGCAGCTACACTCTCTCCATAACAGCCATCTTCTCTGTAAGCAAGCTGTAGTAATCCAGAGTGTACTGGCCAAGAGTGAATTAGAGACACTGACCATATTTACCCATGAAATATCCTGGGGAGGCACCATGGCAGATAGCCACATCGGATTTATCACCTGGCGTGCAAGTTTTTTTTTTTTTTTTGTGGTGCCGGGGATCCCCAGCCCCGTGGCGTGCAAGTTTTATTCTATGCATCCTCAGGTGGGGGGCACACTCTGAAACATGCAGGTGGTGTACCACAGTGCGCAGTGTGTTTTTCCCTTGTCCAAAGGGTTAAGACGGTGCATTGTAATGGTTTTGCATTTCTTGTTTCTCTCCTCAATTTTACTCTCAATTCCCTTTTCTCAGAAAGGCCTGGACATACAATCTTGCTATAGGCAGTACATCAAGTGGAAATTCTCCCACTGAAATATACCTGTCTATATGCAATGGCTATTTTCTTTCACAAAACTCTTCTATTTGTTAAGTCATTTCTATTTTTATTTTGATTTACTTTCAAGTTTTCTTTCGCGTTTTGTAGTTTACTTATTCACTAGTATGTAACCATATTGCTTCATTTGTATTTTTACTTTCACTGTAAATTTTAGTTCTTTCCATTCAGTAGGGAGGATGACATGTTTCCTCCCATCTCCCAACAGAATAGTAGGCGAGGTAGAAACTGAGGCATAATGATTGCTCCAAAAGAAAGAAATAGAACAGCAAGGGGTGAGGGATGAACGCCTGTGCCTTCTGCGCAGTGCCGGACTTTTGCAGAGGTGTCCATCCTCCCGGGCTCTGCACCTGCAGGCCATGTCCCTTCCTGGCCACCCTCGCAACTGACCTCTGAGCTCTTGAGGAGGTCTTGTCTCCAGCACCCATGAACAGGGGCCAAGGGGAGAAGGCTACGCGGGGGAGCTAGAAAAGAACCTGGGGCTTCTTGAATTTGAAAAAAGACCTCTATGTGGAAGCTTTCCAAGAGACAGAGAAGAGAAAGGAGGTTATTCCTAGGATGCAAGAGCATTGGACTCAGCCCTCCTCCTGCAGAAGTCTTCCTACAGTTCCGCTTCACCCGGTGTGTAATGGGTCCTGAGTCTGCTTCATCCAGGCATCTCCTTGACCTTGGGGGCAGTAACTCTCCTGCCCGTGGCTGAGGCCTGGGGAGGGAGCCTGTTGTTTCTGTTTCAGCATAATTTATACAACATTCTATATGATACGAAAGTAAATTATAGCAGGTTTTGGTAAACGATGGCCTATGGGCCAAAGCTGCCTACCACCTGTTTTATACAAAGTGTTTTCTTGGAACACAGCCATATTCGATCATTTATGTATCTCTATGGTGAAATGTGCATGGCTGTTTCTGGGCTATAAGAACAGAGCTGAAGAGTCGTGACAGATTATATGGTGCACAAAACTGAAAATATTTAGCCTTTGGCCATTTACAGACAATATTGGCAGACTCCAGATTTACAGAATAACATATTCTATTAAACTTTTTCTCAGTTTAATAAGGTAAAAGCCAAATATTCTAAGTTACATTTAAAAAAGGTATTGTTGTAATGAAAAAATATTTCTTTTACCAAGTTTGAGAGCAAGGAAACATTCACAGTTGGTTTGGGGGATGAGTTATGGAACTCCAGATTGCAAAAAGAATACATGGGAATTCCCTTGTCCTGTCCTTCCGTGTTTTACAAAGCCAGTGGTTCCACCATACCCCCTGGACACTTTTCCTTTGCCCCCGTATTAGGCATTAACTTACACATCAGCTGTTGTGAAGATGAGCTCAAAGGAAAACAGTCATTTATTCCCAAAGCACAGACGATGTAATCCAAATAGATAGGAAGACTCTTCCCTTTCCAGAGACTCACGAGTCCATCTTTTTTTGAACACATGTTTTTCCAAACATATTTACTAAGATACTAACTTTATTTCTTACATTAGATTATTTCCAAATGGTTTTCAAGAGCTACTTGAAATAAAACGGGATAGCAGGGCAGGTGAGGAAAAAGATATGAGTATCTGAGCAGGAAAATAAAAATCAGAATGAACCAGGCTTGCTACCAGCTTGGTACTGCGCCTTTTGAGAAGAGTGTCCAAACAGGTGTGCTCAGGTAAGAGCTGTGACCCAGTTTGGAAAAAAAAAATCAAAGGCTATGAAAGATCCATCCAAATCTTATCTACTTCAAGGAGAGAACAGCAAAAACAAAAATATATAAGGCTTTCGGCATAATTGCTGTGAAAATATTACTTCCCCATGACGCAGAGTGAGGGAGGGGATATTTTTTATGTGCCCACACACTGGTTTCCAGGGATTCTGTTCTCTTGATTCTTGGAAAACATTCTTGGTACACCTACAGTATTGCAACAATATTTTAATTGTTCAGTTCCAATGATGATCGAATCACAGTATTTGACTGCTAGTGTGTAATTAAGTAATCAAAGAGGTTAAAGTCATATGAAGATCACTTGTGCAAATAAATACTATCAGAGTGTTGGGAATACAGGAAATTTAGCCCAACACTGGGAGTGGGCAAAGTTAAACTATTAACACCTCGAATTCATCAATTCCTTAAAACTGTATCAAATGATAGCATTTAGCTTTCAAAAATTACTTTCTTTCCTGTTCCTTTTCTTCTCATATAGTTCAAATCACTTCTTTAATAAGCTTTCCAAGAAGTTTCTCTTCAGAATTCTGTGTTAATACACACCTTGAATCTGTAAATTAGATATAATAGTGTATAATGGACTTTTATGATGTAGAATTTATTGAACTAATCTTTCCAACATAATCTTCTCACATATGTGCTGGTTTCAATTTGAAATCCATGTGGCCTACCTGTGCTGACCTTGTTTATCTGTTGTCAATCTGTGCTTTTTACTGACGGAGTCCCCCAAACCACTGCTGGTGCCATTTCATTTTTCATATTGGACATTTTTGTTTGCCCTCCCCATGTGAGATATCAGTTTATGCACCACCAGTAGCAATCTTTGGATCAATAATTGCGAAAGAAAATTCATGTATTCTAACAAGTACAGAGCATTTAAGCTAAGGATAGTAGACATGGGGTCTATTCTGTTTTTTAAAGACTTGCTTATTCATCTTCTTTTTTCTTTGTAGTTTAGGAAAGAATATGGAAGACGTTTCTTTAAACATATTTTGCTTACAAACTGGAGTATGTATAATTTTTTTTCCAAATTTCCTACTCTTTTCAGCACTTTAAATAAACAGCCAGCGGGGCTGGGGATTTAGCTCAGTGAGTAGAGTGCTTGCCTTGTAAGCACAAGGGCCTGAGTTCGATCCTCGGCACCACCAAAAAAAAAAAAAAAATAAATAAATAAATAAACAGCCAGCATAGCAATAAATTTTATCCTTATAGGTGTTAAAGTGTGGTAGAAAACCAGAATAATGTTTTTTCTTTTACCTTTTATCCCTGACCATCCTTTTCTCTTACTGGAACAAAGAAAAAGAAAAACACAAGAGGCAAAGCCTTGAAAAAAAATAAATTCATGATAAGAACAAATTTAGTGTATAATTTGAAAGTTTTTAAACGTCTTAAGAAAGAATTTAGGTTGGATTAAAGTTCACAAAGACAATTCAGGTTAAGTTTCCATCTATTTTATAGCTTCTTAATTTAACATCAACATTAATTTATAAATTATCACAGCCACCCAGTATGTTGCGGTGTATACCATAAACAAACAAGTGGTTTCATGAAGGTTATATTAGTTAATAATTGGATAAGAGAATGAAGAGAAGAAAACCACTGTCTTCCTAGTGTATTATCTGTTACATGATATTCCATAATTTTGCATGTTGACTTTTTTGACTTTGCATTTTTTCTTCTCAATTCAGTATGATTGCCTGTAATCCAAAGAAATATGACTAACTTTCATATACACCCAGTTAAGAAGATAGCTGCTTGATACTTAAATTGACAATTTTCTTTTCATATATTCAGCACACAATGTTTTCATCATATAAAAGAAAGCTTAGAGGCAATATGACAAATGAGGCACATTCCCAGACATTTTCCTGATGGCTATTTGGTATCATCGTCACATGGTCACTGATCCAAAATGTCACCTCAAGGGCAGAAATGCTGGAGAGAATAATATTGCCACAATACAGCATCTTTTCAAACATTTCATTTTTCTTCTTAAAAATACTCAGTAGTACTTTGATTCGATAGCACTCAAATGGATCCTTTTATCTAATCTTAGTGTTTCTTCAATGAGCTCTGAGGTTAGAAAAAATATTAAGAAGTATTTCAAGCAGGAAAGATGATACATGAAGCTATTCACTACACTGTGCTCGCTTGGACTCCTATCGTAGCGATGTGAATCAATTAACATTTCAAGTATCTTGCACACACTGCAGAATTATGGTCTCACAGGACGGTACCTTAAGAAATCTGGCAACACTGTGGTTTGCTCTTTTCGTTTCTTCAAGTGCATCCTTGTATTTCCAAATCACGTGGTCACACAGGACCATCACAAGATTGTCCAATTCATTTTGGTAAGATTCAGGAAATCTTTGAGCCCGGGACAGCTAAGGAAAGAATGGATTATTTATAATGTGATCTATGAAACAGGATGCCAAGAGGAAAGAAACTGAAAGACTTACTTCATAGATTGTCAAATAAAAAGAGTCCTTTTGAAAACTTGACAGAAATAATAAAAGAGAAACCTTTTTAATTTCAGAGTCATAATTTCCACCATATTCATTTAATCTCCTTTCTATTTGGCCAATACATTTTCATTAAAAAGTAAATTACAACATATTAATTGTAAACTATTCAAAGAACATAAAATGCACAAAGTACAATATGAACTAATTTTATGACTTATCACATCTTAATTCCCTTCTCTTGCCTCCCAAGGTATAACTACTATTAAAAATCTAATGCATATTTCTCTGCACTTTTTGGACACATAGCTCCATTTAATTAAAGTAAATTTCTTTGATTTTTTTTTTTAAAGTAGGAATCCCTCTCAATAATCAACTAAGAGTGAATAATGCAACGATCACAGATACTGGTTGGAAATGCTCTCTGATAAGTGCTGCACCACAGCTATTCCTCACTGCACAATCCCAGGAGAAGCCAGAGCTAAGAGATGACAATGAGGTCTCACAAATCAAGTTGCCATGACCAGATACACAACAGCATGGCTGTGAGATAACGTAACAGTTTAATAACACTTTAAGAAGCCTTTTTGGATTTCTGCACACGGGGGTAAAGTTTGAGATGGCCAAGTTGTTCACTTCTTGAAAATTTAAAGTTGGACTGAAGTATATATTTCTTTTTTTTTTTAATTTTTGTATTTTTTGAGACAGGATCTTGCTATACAGTTCAGCCTGATCTTGAACTCCCATGTAGACCAGGCTGACCTTGAGAATGTGGCAATCCTCCATTCTTAGCCTTCTGAGTGCTGGAATTACAGATGGACGTCACCTTACCCAGGTGAGGTGAAGGCACCAGGAAGGGTGAAGTTACAAGAGTTGTATCACATGGAAAATTAAGAGTGGAACTCTGGAGCCGGCGTGGACTTTTTTTTTTTAAGTCAGGACACCGCTGTACAGGTATTTTGAGATGTTCTTGCTTACTCTTTGTATTGCATTTTATTGTTGAAGTCAAATGAATTAACAACACATCAATTTAAATTAGCCACACAGAACATTTTCGTTCTGCCCCATACACCTCGGGCAATAAAGATAAACAATTCACCTACAGGAAAACAACAATCACTTTTGAACTAATCAGAGCACATTTGTCAGGGTCTAAGACCCACTAAATGTACCAATGCTGCATTCAGTCCACATGGGCATATATTAATCTCTTGGCTTCAATGTTCCCTTTCCCTCTGTGTGCCTTTGATTCTCCTTGTGGCCCAACCCTACTCTTAACCCAAAGACATGTGATCTGATAAACACGCAGGGAATATTTTCAACTGTTCTCTGGGAGAATATCACAAAGGCTGCAAGGGGAAGAATTCCCACATTAGGGATGCTGAACTTCCTGGTTCTGGACAGGAGAGGAAGGAAGTGAGGGGACAGCATGAAACATGGAGACAGAGTTGGAACAGGGAGGAGAACCTGGGCTATCATGTGGCCAAGGTCATGAGGGATGGGCCCTGGTTGGGGGAGCTGGATTTTAGGCATTCAGGAATTTTGTTAGGAACAGGAAGAGTGATGGAGAACCACTGAAAAGGGACCAGAAGGTCTCCACTAGAGCTTAGAGTGAGAAGAAAACAGTAGGTCCCAGGAGCCTGGAACTCGCCTTGTCCAGAATAGCAGGAGTCAGATAGTGGACACGATCTGCCCAACCACACTGAAGGTCCAGGGGATTAAGCCAGACATCTCTCCTGACTCCTGCAGATCTCCCGTACTGCTGAAACTGATTCTAACATTTCCTTAGTGGTGAAGAGAGCCATTCACTTTATAATTCGAAAAGAAAAGTGCAAATACCTTGCGAGAAGTTTAAGGTGAATGCTTTTGTGTCAAATGATGATATTGGATATTTTCCTACGGTGATCCACGGCAGGAAAACTGGGGGGTGGGCCCCTGAGAGAGAGCTGGAGTGTGGGGGGTACCACTGAAGGGGGCAAGGAGAAGCAAATCTGAGTCAGTGAAGGTAAACTGCTGGACCCAGTAGTGTCGTCTATGATTAGTTATTCTTAGGTTGGCTCACGTGTGTTTTGTGACCTGTGTGTGTGAGAAGATGCATATTGGCAAAGATTAGAGGAGAAATTTTGTCTAATTCTTTCTTGTACGATGAGAAAACAAGCTCTGGGAAGTTAGGTGTCATTTTTATCATCTCATACATTTGTGGTAGAGCAAGGATTACAGCAGTGGGGATCCCCGATCCCAACATGGGTAAAAGAGAAGGACACGGAAACCATTCTTATCCTAGTAGTAGATCTTTTTTCTTCCTCCCTGGCAGGAGACACTTATCTTTGGAGCAGATGCAGCCATAGGACCAACATAGGATTTAGGGTGAAAAGGTGGAATTGCAGAGATGACTAAAGGCACAGCCTTTCTGTCATGCTGAAGGCAAGGTGATGGCCGGAGACGCCTGGGTCCGGAGCAAGGGTAGGAGCCTCTGGGTGGCCGACCCTGAGCGGGTAGCCCTGCACACTTCTCTCAACTCTCAGTACTTGTATAAGTGTCCCATCCTTCTCTGTTAACAACCAGCTCTTCTCCCTTGCAGAGGAGGACACTGCAAGGCCTTGACCCCGGCAGGAAATAGGGAAACCCTTGGGGAGCTGCCCCACCTCCTCCCCTGGGGATCAGGCCAAAAACTGAGTCTCTGCTGGGCCTCATAAAGTTGGAAAGAGAATAACGCCCCACAAAGGGCTGTAACGATTAGCTAGCATGTACTCCGGGGAGCACCTTTTATAGTGGATAGAGAGGGTGTTTGATCCAGGGGCAAGAGTGTAAAAGGTGGTACGTCAGAGTTCACTGGCAAAAGGTGCTTTTTCAGGACCCAGGATCAAATAAGGCCTCTGAGGACAGGCAACTCACTCTTAAGAGTGTCTTGTGGAATCCTGCAGATAGACACCTGAAGCAAAAGTGGAAATGTCTGAGTTGTTTTGGCACGGAGTAAAGAGGAGGTGGGAAGTGGACAAGTGGGAATGGATATTAACTGGGACCAGAAGACCCACCAGAGTATCTGTTCCCAAGGAAAGCCCTGAAGACATATTGTGCACTAAGGCCATCAAGGGGGTGCCTGGGACCAACACCATAAGATATTCAGTGGTGTCCCTTGCGAGTTCATAGGAGAAACAGTTATAGTGTTGGCTTACTGGGAGCCATGGGGATAATGGATTACAACAATAACAGAGGCCATGTGCTGTACTTAGTCTCCAGGAGGCTGGGGCTGCAATTATCACAGTAAATAGCAAAGCTGGAGGGTCAGCCAAAGGGCTGTGACTCTCAGGGACATGTGGAGCTGGCTAATGCTGGGCACAATCCCTAGGGACAAAACAGAGTGCCACAATTCACATCCACAAGAAGGGGAGACTGGACAACTGAAAGATGAGATTGTTCACTGCAGTAAAGAGTCACAGTTCCTTTCCCTGCTCCTTGTCCTAAGTCAACTTTCAGATATAGTACACACTGACCAAAGAGGTGACAGGGCCCCTAAGGGAAGCCAGTAACTCTGTACTACATGGAGTATATACTGTAGCGATTTTATCATTTCTTCTGCAAAGGGCTTTTTAGCCATTCATTCAGCCTCCTATGGCCTGCAGAGAGAGGATACTCACATATTTGAAGAACTGATGGATACAGGGTCTGAGCTAACACTGGAAACCTGAAGCATCACTACGTTTACCCTCTTAGAGTTGGGACTTAAGGGATTAAAAGCAGTCTTGACTATGTTCTTTTGGCCACAAGTCCACTAGGTGCAAAGATCCACCCCATAGTCGTTTACCTCATCCCAAATGTAGAGTTTGTATTGACAAAATTGGTATTTGGAGTCGTGTTGCCCTGGGCGCTTGTCCTGTGGAGCCGGCCAGGTGGACAAGCAGGTACAAGTGGTGACACCACCTCTCCCCAACGAGGAGAATAAATCACAGTAGTCTCACTAATTGCCATCATCCCCGCCCTAAGCGGCTGTTGATTTACCCTCCTTGGTGGGGTCAGTATCAAACCTAAGACACTCCCTGGGCCTTCCCCAGGGGAACGGAGAGAAACACATGGGGAGCATGGATGGTGCACTGTGTGCTTCCTGGTCCTCTCCGCCCAGCTGTAATCGTGAATGGTCACAGGCGGCAGCCCCTACCTGAGCAGGGTGTCAGGACCAGAGACTGAGACCACCCTGGAAGGAGGGCTTGGGTCACACAGTCAAGTGGGTCATGAGTACCGTCACAGCAGTGAGCTAAGGGGAGGGGATGTGGGCTGGATCGTAGAGAAGGGATGTGATGAGGGTTCACAGGCTCCTGAGGAGTCTGCCCAGCATGACAGGAGCTGCGGTGGATCTCACTAGCTTCCCTCATCTGTCTCCTTTCAGGATGAGAGGACAGTGGGAGGTGTGGGGAGCAGACTCAGGAGCATGTGTGATGTGCCCATGTAAAGTGTGGGCTGGGGGGCCCACGATGTGCACAGCCCAGATGTCCCCGTAAGACAGAATAAACTGGGAAGAACTCATCTTGGGATCTGCCCGAGTGCTCAAGCCAACGTGGCCTGCTGCCTGCCAGCTGCAGTCCTGGGCAGGCCATCTGCCACGGTGGGATCCCCGAAGAGCCTCTGCACTCAGACGGCCCACTGGCCCGGCTGAGCCTTGCTCTCTGGCAGGCTCTGCTTAGCTAATCCTTCCCGATTTTATTTCACGGTATCAGACTTGTATATTCCTTTTTCTGTCTCCTCCGTCCTTTGTAACTATTTCTTTGCAGTAACCTTCTGCACTTCTAATTTGGTCCTGGCATCTGCTTCTGAATGAGCCTGGACTGACCTACATGATCATTTCTCCTATTTAAAAAGCAATTAACATAAATTGCGAAGGTTTCCGAAGCCAATAAAAATGGAGCTAATGAGAACACGTTCATCAGTGTAATTGTCGGGTAATATTACATTACTGTATTACCTATAGTCCTACCTGAATTTTATTTGTGTCAATCAAGTGTTGTGCCATTGATTTTAGGATAATTGCAAAAAAGAACCAGGAATGCTGTTAGGAAAAAGAAAAGACAATAAGGAATTTATCATCCTATGGTACAATAATAATAATTCTGTTTTTACAATATATAATATTGTAACACTTTTATCTTAATGTATCATTTGAAACTTAATGATGAGTTTTGTCAAAGTTGTAAAGGTAAAAGTCCATACCAGATATTTCAGTTTCTTTATTGTCTCAAAAAGGGCCTCTTCCCTCTTTATTCACAGTGACCTCTCGTAAACCTTCCTGCGGTGCTCTGCCTCTGACTTAAGTAAGGTCTTTCCCCCCACCTCCTCCACCATCCTCTAAAATCCCTTCAGCCAGCTCTTGTACCCGTCTCCTCACTCTGTGCCCAGGCGTTGCCTTCGCCCTGTGTTCTCTCCCTGCAGGCCTACCTGACACTTCACATCTCACCCTCCAGTTCCTCCTTCCTGCTTTACAGATTCTCTTTCAGCACTACTTCTCACCTTCTGACACACCTTATAATCTATCAGCAAATTATACCTGTACTTTGTTTCTATCTCCCAGTAGAATGGAAGTTCTCCAAGGGTAGGGGCTATTATTTTGTCCTCTAATATATCCCAAATGCCTGTTGCAAAGGAGGCACTTGGAATATATTTGTTGAATAAATGGATAAATATCTATCTATCTATATATATTTATATGGCTAATTCAAACAAATCATGTGGCCTATGATAATTTAATTTTAGTAAACTCATGATGTTTACTGATCCTGGCATCTCTTTGAAGCTATTTACTAATCAATTGTTCCTCTGCAAGTCACAATAGATAATTCAATTTAGCTTGGGCCTAAATCCAGGATTCCATAATAATTCAGAGTTACTTTATAAGCTTCTCACACTCTTCTTTTTGGCAGTGCTCAGGATCAAACCCAAGGCCTTGCCCATTCTAGGCAAGCCACAACCACCGAGCCACACTCTCCTCACTGCCTTTTCTTTATGCTACTACACATAAAGCCTGAAAAGTGGCTGTTGCTCCACCTGCTACTCATTAATACGTCATTGATCCTTTGTATTTTTCCCAACAAACTTTCTCTGTGCTATGCTTGACATTTTTGAATGTTTTAGATCATTTTCAATAGTCACTCCTTCTGCTTTCAGGCCAAAGCACTTGACCTGAGTCTGAACTACTTTTTTCCCATGTTCTCTTAAAACAGATTTTCTTTGCTTAATGTTTTCATACGCTGTAGTTTCAAAATGAAGCTTATGTCAGAAATGATCTATGAAATCAATGAGTCCTATTGCCTTCCAGGAGTGAGGGCGATTCATCCGCAGTCCTAACAATGAATTGACTGTCTTTAAACTGTTTACCTTGAGGACATGCTTTACTGTTGTTGAGTCATTTGATTTCAGGAGACCAGTCACATTTTTGGCCAGTTCTTCATGTATTGTTCTCTCCTTGTATGCGCTAGTCTTGAACACAAACTGAAGAAAATCCAAAAAGTGAACAAAGTTAATCACTTTAAAAAACAAAGCTGCGGAAACAGTGCCACACGAACAACCGATTTCTCACTGTTATCATCTCATGCCACGTTTTGTCAGGAAGTAAGTGAAGGCTCAGTGATCAGGGCGGTACACACCTGTTCCTATTTAGGACCTTGCACAAGTAGAGGTGTGCTCACTTAAGGGCTCCTGGAAGCTCTTTTTGTAGCAATCAAGAGAAAGAGCCAGGGAGCCATTTAGCAGGTTCAAGGAAACATGGAGGGCTTTGACCCACTTACTTAAGACACATTCCCCTTCTCCTTCCTTCCACTCGTAACAGGTGGCATGGTAGCAATTCTTCATCCTGAAAGGGTAGAGCACCCACTCAAACAGCCAAGTGGGGAAGCAGGTGCCTCCCAGAGGCCAGCAGGTGAGCTCCCCACAAGCCCAGGATCTGCCATCCCAGCTGACAACTGGCACGAGTTCACACATGTTGGCCATCAGGAAGCAAGATAACAAATGCTGCTCACATTTCTTCCCACAAAAGATCAGTTTGGGGCTAATTCAGAATCCCTTCATGTCTTTTAAGAACATACATATATTTTAAATATAAAATGCTTATTACCGAATTGTAATATTTTACTTATGAGTTGGGTTGCCTCAAGGACGGGTACTTTTTTCTTTTTTTATAATGTTTACTATTCAGACTTCACTGTAATTATGAGGGAAGGCAGGTAAGAGATTGGCTCAGTGCAGAAGCACCTTCACTTCTGGGTCTGTAAACACTTCTTTGAACTTTGCAGCACATCGGCACCATAACTGGGGCCTGAGTTTTGAAAGCTCATCTCAAAGGTGAAAGACAAAGCTAACGGACACATGAAACACTCCAGTCAAGACCAACACAGTTTCTCCCCTTGTGGATTTCGTCTCACACGGAGCTAAAGTCATCACCAGCTATTTAATCCCATGCACAGGTATTGAGACAGAGGGCGTTTCGGCCAGAGCTGAAATATAGAACCTGTCAGTACTACAAATCACTGGAAACTGTGGTTTTTAATTAGTTTGACTTTAGATACACATCTTTGAAAAAGGCATGTGTGCAGTTGGGATATTGTAGATGGGGTGAGTTAGCAGGATTTAGCACCACTGAACTTGAAATGGTGTTTCAATTACTTCTGAATAAATATAAATTACATTGAATGTCACATCTTTCGAGTGTGTCCAAGCAGGCACCGGAACCAGCTCATTGGTTTTCACTATGTTTCTTGGCGTGAGGCTTCATATCTACCTATATGTTAGAAAACAGTTTTTCCCATCTAGAGTAAAAAATTCAGACTCTTTGGTAAAGGTCAGGCTATCAACTGTGTAGTGTAACAGGAATCCAGTCGGAGAGTCACAGAGCTGGATATATATTTGGTTCATCTCATGTCACAAGGGAGGAAACTGAGGTTGAGTGAGTCTGACTGCTCAAGTTAACTGTTTAACCTTTACTATAATCAAGTCTCTCCCTTGGTGGTTTAGCACTCTTTCTAGAGTGATATTCAAGTTGATTATGTTCCTTAGGAAGTATTTGTTTTAGATATTTAAAATATTTTTTAAACATCTGAAGGAATTGTTATCAACCTGAAATTCTACATAAAGTGAATTCAAACCACTTTAAAACAAAGTAAGTGATCAATCTCCTAAGTTATAAAGTAAAATGGCCCAGTCAGGAGATTTCAGATGTTCTGACTGAAACTAAAGACTGTGCAGAAATGATCCAAAGCGTCACTCCAATGTTATCACAGAATATCGGAGAATCTGAGGCCCTCACAGGACCTAGCTTTGCCTATGACAGAAATAGTCCAGGCACTGGAGGGTTCGTAGTGTAATTTCCCACAATTCCACTGGAGTGAGGAAACTAATGCTTGTGTTGAAATAAAGTTGCCCAGGTGAAAAACGGGTTAAGGAATTATGTCTTCCTCTCAATCTCATTGGAGATTGAAATGGAAAACTGGGGCAAGTATTGAGCAGCGTAAATGTTTGCCAGATGACTCTGTTGAATGGTAAGGTCATCGATACCCTATAAAAGCAAGCTATGATCCCACCCCACCCCGCCCAACAGAGAGAAACTCAAAAGGCATTTGTTACTGGAACTGGCACTTTGCAGTTGAAATGCAGATCTTATCAGGTAAAACTACGCCTCAGGAAAATCACTGTGAAGTAACTATTTTTGGTATATAGGCTATTTTAAGGAAGGGCGCACACTAATGCTTTTGCAATTTGGGAAGACAGCCAACATTTCTGGCAGATAGAAAATGTATAGACGTAAGACTGTAATGAAAAAATTTTCTTACATATGGCTTCTCAGAGGAGTTCACTCCAGAATGCAATTTCTCGATATCTTCCTTTACAGGCACATTGGTAATAGTAAAATAACTATTCCTTTAAAAACCAAGCTTGCAGAGCCAAAGGCCCAAATTCTTTTCCAGCTAGCAGTTCTAGACCTCTAGAATGTGTAAGTGTACATATATCCATATGGATATTGCTAGACTATATTCTTTTAATTTAAAAAGTCCATATCTTGAAAAGATATAATCTATGTATTGAAAAAAATAGAAGTGTGGATCTTTTATGTATTGTAAAATAATCTAAGATACTCTCATTTATCTTTGGATGGGCTCTTTCTTTTCATTAAGGAGAGGACAATTAGGGAGGGGCTATGAACGTGCAAACAGCATCACAAGTTCACTGGTTTTGATTCACGGGTCAGCTGGAAATGGGAACAGAAACATCTCCAAGTGAACAATGGACGGAGGACACTGAAGAAGCAGTGCACATGATGGGATGGGCAAGTGGTTCATGCCAGAAGATAAAGGACTTAACATACCAGAAGCAGGTACAAATATACAGTAACTGGGAAAATGAAATAATGCCTGAGAAAACAATAAGAAGAGCCAAGAAAACATTACGGAAGAAACACAGAGCATCACCAAACCCATAGCCAAAGTCTTTCTTAGAACAGGAATTTCACCTATCGGTAATGTTGACTTCAAAAGGACAATTCTTCAGTTTTCTCTATTCTTTTTCTTCCTCTCTCCCCATTTTAATATTAGTTTTCTCATGTACACCGTCTTCATACAATTAAGAAATACTTCTAGTCCATTAATGCAAAGAGACAGACTCCCACTAAGTGGGACTCTTGTGACTCTGATGGGCACTGTCCAGCTATGGGGAAAGATCTTCCCGCTGATGGTGGACAGGAGACGAGACAAGGCCCATGGCACAGGGGATATGAACAAGGACCGAGGGGGGCTTCATACCTTGATGTAGGACTGGACGGAGGGGTCCAGCTGCTCCTCATGACACTTGGCCACGATGTCAGTCAGAACCCTGGAAAAGCAAAACTGTTCATGGCCTTTCTGAAGAAGAAGGCAGACTTTGTCATTAGAGCACTCAGTAAACGGGGCAGTAACAGCGCATAAATGAATGTTTCCTGCTTTTCTCTGCTCATCTCACGTCCCTGGAGTAGGCATTTAAAATGTGTACTATCTGGAGTCCATTTCTAAACTTTGAGCTTCTAAACACCAAGATAAACGTGATGTCTTTTGATGTGATATCACATTAGGGACTCTCTGCTCTAGTTGAATGTGCCAATTACAGTCTGTGCATTTGCTGACATTGTCTGCTTGGAAAAGAAATCATTTTTAGTACCTAATTAAAAAAATGAAGGCTTTTAAGTTCTGATTAAAGTTATATTTTATTTTAAAGGGGCTTGCCTTCCAACCTATAAGGCACAATACATAATTTTGGAAAAAGGCATGAGGCCAAGATGTAGTTCTTTTGTTTTGTTTTGTTTTGTTTGCTTTTGAGACAAGGTTTTCCTACTTTAATTTGCCAGGCTGGATTCAAACTTCCTTTTAATCTGTGTCCAAAACTGGCTTTGGAACTGTTATAGACACATTAATTTCCCAGAATTTCAAGTCTCTACTTTAAAAACTAGGTTAAAATGCCTATTTTGGAAAAGATAATATGCCTGTAAGGAAGATGTTATAAACCATCCAATGACAATAGTAATATTTTGCAGAATGCTAAGACTAATTTTCGAAAATTAACAACAGGAATCTATGAGTAAATCATTAACTCAAGACACTACCTCTATGAATGGGAAATTGTAATTTCATCACTAGCCAGATTAGTAATTTGATTAGTATAATCAAATTTAAAATGAAAGTAGTTAACAAAATGTTTATTATGTTTAAAAAAGTTCCTATGAGAATGTGAAATGATACAGCTACTTGGTACTTTCTTAAATACCTAACACGTGACTACCATACTGCCGAGTAATTGCACTTCGTGGAATTTATCTCACTTTAAAGAGGAATTAGAATTATACTTCACACAAAATTTATACAGGAGTATTTATTGTGGCTTTACTCAGAATAGCCCCACACTGGAAACAATCCAGATGTCTTTCAACAAGTGAACTGTTAGATACACTGTGGTATGTCCATATCATGTAAAAATACTCAGCAATTAAAAAGAATGAACTATGGTAGATGAACAATCTGGATGAATCTCAGGAGAATTACGATGAGTGAAAAAGCCAACAACAAAAGATTACATATTGTGTATCTCTTCATTCTCCCAGCAAGGGAAACTGGGCAAACCACACACCAGTTCTTTCCATATTATCTCTTTCAACTACACATAAATCTACAATTATTTAAAAATAAATTATTTTTAAAACATAAAGTAAAAGAAGTCTAACATTTTACCCCAATCATAATAGGTGATTAGAAAGTAAAAATTCAAGAGTGATGAATACTTAATTTTGAGACAAATGTTCAAATGAATTGTAAACATATGCCAGTAGATGACTACTGAATTAAAATCAAATAATCAAGGTTGCCAAGATTATAAAATCTCTTCTCCCAGGGTTGTGTTATGGATACCTGGTGACAGTTGTACTTATTTCATCTTCCTCGTTTTGTACCAAAACTTTGAAGAGCTGATTCAAGATTATAGGTAGAAAGCTCATGATTGCATGAATCTTGTCCACATTCAACAAATTCTGTAGTAAATTGGCAGAAGAAAGATACTATTAAATTTAAAGCACATTCTAGATTAAAGACTTAAATTCAAGAGCTGAATTCTAAAATTTCTAGACAATGTAGAGGGAAAGCTCTGTGACACCGATCTAGCAAAGATTTTTTTTTTTGTATATGACTGACTCTAAAAGTGCAGACAACAAAGTGAAAATAGACAAATGATATCACATTAGCCAAGAAAATGATCAACAAAGTTAAGAGACAATCTATGAAGTGGGAGAAAATATTGGCAAACTATTCATCTAATAATGGATCTGTATCTAAAACACATAAGGAACTCCAACAACTCCACAGCAAGTAAACGGATAACAAAATTAAAAATAGGTAAAAAAAATTGAGTAGCTATTTCTTAAAAAAAGACACAGAAATGGCCAACAGGTAAAGAAAAAACTGTTCAATATCATTAATCATCAGAGAAATGCAAATTAAAACTGCAGTGAGATTATGTCCTTCTACCTGTTAGAATGGCTGTTATTATTAAATGACGACAGGCATGGTGGGGAACCCCTGTAATAGCAGCACTCTGGGAGGCTGAGGATGGAGAATCATAAGTTCTAGCCCAACCTGGGCAACTTAACAATTTAAGAAGATGTTGTCTCAAAAGTTAAAAAAAAAAAGGGGTGTGGGGGTGGGGATGTAGCTCAGGGTGAAGGCCCTGGTTTCTATCCACAGTACAAAACAAAACAAAATAAAGTGACAAATGACAATAAGTATCAGCGAAAATGTGTAGAAAAAGGAACCCTAGCACACTGATTGTAGGAATTTAACTTAGTACAGCTACTACAGAAAACAGAACTGGAGAGTCCTCAAAAAATTAAAAATACAGTATCTTATGATAGCAATTCCACTACTGTGTATATATCCAATGGATATGAAATCAGGCTGTCAAAGATCTATCTGCACTACAGCATTATTTATAATAGTCAATATATGGAATCAATTTAAGCATCCATCAGTGGATGAAGGGATAATAAAATGTACTGTATTTACACAACAGGACACTATTCAGTCTCAAGAAAGAAGGAAATACTGTTATCTGTTATTTGCAACAACACTGGTGAACATAGTGGACATTATCCTAGTGTAATAAGCCAGGCACAGAAAGACAAATACTGCATGATCTAACCAGAAAAAATGACAGCCGGTATACAATGTATACCTATTTCCAAACATGATGTTGTACATAATAAATATACACAGTTTAAATTTGTCAAATAAATAAATAAGGAAAAATAGCAGAGCATAGTCTGCTGGTGTATTTTAGAGCTACAGTATGCACACATAGGTCACCTTCATCTGTTTCACCCTTCATTGCATTCAGCATGGCTGATGGGCCTGAAGTCCACACTGGAAGGACTCTTCAGTTAAATAACAATAGTATACTCTGGCTTTTGATCATCTTTATTTTAGAAAAAACCTGATCTTTGCTTTTTCTAGTCTATTTAGAAATTATGAATTACTCTCTGAATTGATAAGTTATTTTAAAATCTTTAACATGAATCACCTCTTCATTTGCTACTCAGTGGGGAACAAAAGGTCTCTGTTGCCCATTTTTACCACTGAAAGTACTTGCATATCATGTTACCTTACAAGAGCGGACAAAACTCGAGGTAGGTGACTGAGACATGTCTTTCTCTCTTTTTTGACACTGTTGGAAAAATGCATTCACATGTGGATCCTGCAACAGTAAAGGATGACACACAAATGTCACAAATACTCTTGGTGCCGGGGGCTAGGTGCCTCTGCAGGACTGATGCCCTGTGTGCAAGGGCTGTGTCATGAAGCCAGACACCAAGCGTCCATTTTCACAGGACCTTCGGGACTGGCGAAGGCTCCCCTGACCTGACAAAGCCCACCCCATCTCCTACTTCATTCTCACAGGTTTGCCATCCTACTTTCACGTGACAATGGCTGGAGAAGTACCTCCCTAGCTGTGCTTTTTTTCAAATTTCCTTTGTTCCTGCTTCTTCCACAGGCTTCTACCAATCTCTTTTACATGTAACTTAACACATATGAGACAATGTACTTTTTAACCTGAAAAGGGATAATTTTAGGCTTAAAAATGTCTGAGTCAGCTTAATAGTAGGGAAGTCCACAAAGAAAGATTTAGTGATAAAAGCAACACTTAATCTGGTACAAGGCTATAACCTCAATACTCTGGGAAGCTGAGGCAGGAGGGTCACAGATTTGAGCCCAGTCTGGGCAACATAGCAAGAACTTCTCTCAAGATTTAAAAATAAAAGAAAAAAGGAAGTAAGGAAGGAAGAAAGAAGGACAAAGAAAGAAGGAAAGAAGGAAATAAAGGGTGGGGACATAGCTCAGTGTGAAGGCAATGGGTTCAATCCTCAGTACTGAAAAACAAAACAAAACAAAACAACAAACCAAAACCAAAAACCAACCCTTACCCTTGAAGACTATGTGAGAATTCTCTTAACTTCTGCACTGAGTTATACAGTTAGGAAGTAAGCTAGATGATCTGAGTGAAGTTATATTCCGCATGTTTCTTTGGCACTTTGGCACTGAACATTCTAGACGCACATCTGAGGCCCAGCATGGATTCCACTCAGGCTGGTGTGTGTGTGTGTGTGTGTGTGTGTGTGTTTTCTGTTTCCTAGCTGTAGTTCTTTTCTTAAAGATAGCTGTTTCTGTTCAAATATCACTTCACTGATTCATCCAGAGCATCACTTATTAAAAGCTGACTTTGGTATCAGCCTCTGGCTTTACTTAAGAAAGAGTGGAGCGGAGGACCAACCTGACCTCCTCCTATACGAACCTTTCGTTATGGCCAGGAGGCCAGTGGCACACCGTGACTTACACACACACTAACTTAATCATGATTGGATAAGGGCTTCAAGTGAAAAGCAGAACGCCATCTGGGCACATGACAAGACAGCACAGCTGTGTCTGTGGGCTCAGGGAACAGGGAAGGTTCCTTGGAGGAAGTGAGAATTGGGCACGATTTGGAAGACAGGTGTGAACTGATGAAACCAATGAAAGGAAAAGAGAGAGAGACAGAGAGAGAAAGATGGCCTTCCTGGCTAAGGAATTGTTAGTGTCACAGCAACATTGGGGGAAGCAAGTGGATGTGTTGTGGCTGGAGGGCACAGTGCAGGACACAGTTTTCAGCCCTTAGAAAGAGAGAGAAATTCTACAAACATGTAGGTGGTAGACACGGACATAGCAAAAGGATGCGCGAGGGTGAGTTAGAGGGACACCTGCACTAAGCCTTACAGAAAACAACTCAGGAGAGTCTGAGATAAATAAAACAGGGTTTAATGGAGATGGACCATTTTGTGGAACCTGACTAGGGCGGACGGCATCAGAGAACAACAGGTTTAATCAGTTGTGGGTACAGGACCGGGGAGGAGGACTAAGTCTGCCGCAAAGAGTCAGATACTGAAATTCTGACCTAATGTACATATGGCAACTGTACTATTTCATTTTTCTTAGCAACCAAGCATGGGCTAGAGATAAAACAGCATGAAAGAAAAATGGAACAGCAGATACATATTGAACTTGAGACAGAAGAAATACATATTTTATGCACTTGTAATAATTTGCTTTTGTAGTTTATAATTCATGCCAGAAAACGGTTCATCTTGTGGTAAAGTAAGCTGCCTTGGAATAGAAGGAGTGTTTGTGGTAACTTGATAGTGACAATAGTTACCTATGTATAGACAGCATTTTGCTGTTGGTGAAATGTTTTCACATGTAGTTTTTCATTTGGATCTTCATTGTGACCTTAAGTAGAGATAATTTATTGGTATTGTTTCCTGATGAGGAAATAAGGACTGTGGGGGTAAATAATTTGTCCAAACTAAACTATACTATAGTCACTAAACTATAAATTGGTTGAAGGGACTCTCGAATGAAGTGTTGCCTGGCTTATGGCTCTGGGTAGGCACTGCAAATTAGACTTCATTTTGCAGTAAATATCCAAAGTCTTTATTTTTAATATTAACAATTTTAATGCTTGGATGTTACCAGTAGAAGAAATTATACTGCAAGGAACTTTCAACATGTTAAAAACGTCCATTATTTTGATCTGATGTTTTATGGCATCTGGGCTTACAGTATGAGCAGATTATACCTTCAGAGAAACAAAAAATTATACTCCAAACATTTTCCTTGGTAGTATTCCACCACCTGCTTTTCTGACATCTCCTGGAATGACTAGTCTCACCCTGTGCAGAAGATAGCAGGAACTTCTTATGATTTTGTGTGTTGCAGAAGATGCTCATATTTCAGGAAAACCTACTCACCTGAGTGTTTACTGTCGATACGACAAATGTTGACACTTTGAAAAGTGGTTTGCCGCCATCGACCCATTTAATATCACTCCCACCATGCTGCAAAAAAGAATTTGTTAATGTCATCATGACAATTGGGAATAAAAAAATGAATAGGTTAGTTTATGCTATTTTTACCATTACTATAGAAATGGAAAAGAAAAGATGCAAATACATTTGGTAATACTGTTGGAGGAGACCAAGATAGTATCAGGCAATTATGTTTCATAGTTCATTTCTAGTAACCATAAACTAAATAAGAGACTTGGAATATTGTAGGCAAACTTCATTCATAAGTGCAACAGATGTATACACTGTAGTTTTAAGCAGCAGAGAAAGACGATAATCTCATGCCATTTAGCTGATGTGTTTTTGTTTTCTCTTAAATCATATATATTACTCAGTACCTTTCCACTTGCAGAATCTTGAATGCTTAAATAGTTAGGAGGCAGACTTGTTGAAATTGGGATATTATACTCTTGAGAAGCTATTTGATTGTGTTTCATCAAAGGAAGCCAAGCATATCCAACTGTGCAAAAGAACAACAGGGAAAGTTTTCGAATACAAACATCCCCAGTAAGAAATGAAACTAAAGATATTTATGATTTATGAACACTAAACTTCCCTGAACAACTCAATTAACTGGAGCTTTTCCAAATGCCTTCCGACTAGAGTCAAACGGGGAACACAAAGCGACTCGGCTGCCCCCTCTCGGTACCTGAGGTTTCCAGAGCCTCCTTCTTTTTGGCATTGGCTTTGGCATTGATGTCACACGTGACATGATAAAAAGAAAATAAAATATGGTGTTTCTCATGCAGTTGTGTCGGTAGCTCAATTTTCACCTGCAAGGAAAGAGATCCTTGTTGGACTGAAATTAAAATAGTTTGCCCAAAGTCAGCACCAGACAAAGCATAGCAGTTAAAAAATTTTAATCTGAAAATCTAGGTCCATGTTTAACAGTGCTGGATATATTAATGTGACTCTCAATAAATATCTGGGCTGCTAACAGTAATGCACAATCATTTAGAACACCTCGTTTCTCATTAAGATAATTTATGCTACTAATGTATGGATCAATCACACACACGTATAAACACACACACGCAGACCTAATTGTAGAATGTAAAAAAGACAGATTAAGAAACTATTATTAAGGATATAAATTGAGTAGCCCAGACGTCCTAGTCTCCCGAAGTGTGGTCCTAGCTGGATGAACATTGCTTGAGGGCACATTCAAAACACAGAATCTCAGACACCACCCCAGACATAGTGACTCAAATCTGCATTTTAATAAGATCCCTAGTCAATTCATATGCACACTGCTGAGAAATATGGCAGTGATAAACGATGTGACTTAAACATGGAATCTATTCCTTTAATGAAAAAGTAACAAAACACACAAACAATGATGTCGTGGTAACTAAGAAATGAGCCATTTTGCCAAAAGGTCATGCCGTAGCTCTATAAATAACGGCCCTGAATAAAGAAAAATAAATGTAAAATGTGAAACTGGTATATGTTACTTTGTATTTCTTCAAAGAAGTGTTTTGAAATAACTGAAATAGTGCCTCCATTTTCAAAACCCTGTCAGAAATGTTGTCATTTAATCCCCCCATTGCTCATTTCCTTGTGAAAAGGCTGGGACCCGAGGCCAGAGATGCTAGGGTTCTGGGTGGTACAGTCAGTACTAGGACCTTCCAGGAGAAGAGGCCACATCTTCTGATGACCTTTATGCTGATTCCAAGATCCCATTCAGGCAAGCTGCATTCAGCCCGGAATCAGCAACTAAGTGGTTCTCAAAATGGTCAAGTCAAACCACAAGGTGATTGTTATGCAAGTTATCTACCAGTTTATTTATTAGCTGTCCTGTAGATATAGCTGATTTATTTTCAGATTGTTCAAGAAAGGATTTAAGACAGTAGTTAAAGAAAGGATTTAAGACAGCTGTGGTTCCTGCAGCAGCAACATCAGTATCACTGGAAACTCATTTAGAAATACGGATTCTCAGACCCCAATCTGGACATAATGAATACCAAAATCTGGGGTAATCTGTGCTTCGACAAGTTTTCCAGCTAATTCTGAGGTATGGACTTCAGTCTGAGAATCTCTGAATTTGGATAGTTTGTAAGTTTACATATTCTTTATACACCACATGCTAACCTAATTACAAAAGCCAACATACATTTCAAAATACGCAATCAAAAACAATGCAACAGAAAGACATTTTCTTTTTCAGTAGTCATTAAGAGCCCATGGAAATTCCAGCACAACAAGAATGCCAGTTAAACAAATGCCAATGAAAACATCTTTCACTTAAATACCACAAATATTCATATTTTATTATAACAATGCCTTAAAAGAATTTATAATCATTTTGCAACTAATGCAATCATTTTTGCCCTACTCAAGAAAATAAAGCCTTAGTTTTAAACCTGTACTGTAGAGACCACCAAGCTATTCATAATATACATACTCTCATGTGGAAAAGCTCATAGCTTTTATGAGGACTGTAGAAAGTATATGAGCATGAAAAGGATTAAAAAACAGTTAGCAACAGTATCGAAAAACAATTTTTTCAAAGAATGCAACTTTCTCGTAGTTTTGGCCAAAGGCTCCACCAATATACAGTAAATATTTGGTAATATGGTAATAGCTCTTCTCTAAATTCTGTCCTGAATTTATGGAGGAAAATTAAGTACATTAAATAGGTATGGAGGCAGGAGGGAAGGTCAGGCAGGCTGTTTCACTGGTGTGTCTTTGATTAGTTTTAAAATGACTGATGTGCAGCAAGGTGTGGTGGACCAAAAAACACTTCCCAAGGATGTCTTCCGTGTCTATGCAGAACCAGCAGGTGAGTTACCTTACAGGTAAAAGGCCTTCGTAGATGTGATTATGTTAGGGACTGTGAGATGGAAGATTATCCCGGACTTTACAAGTGAGTCATGTACAATCACAAAGGTCTTTAGAGAAGGGAGGCAGGCACGTTAGCGTCTGAGGAGACTTCAGAAGCAGAGGGCAGGGATGAGACCGCTGGAAAGCAGGCGGTGGGAAGGAATGTGGAGTCTCTAGGAGCTAGAAATGGCAAGGAAAGCAATCCTCTTCTCCATCCTTCAGAAGGCAATTGGGTGGCCCTGCTGACACCCTGACTTCAGCCCTGTGGCCCCTTCAACCTTCCGACCATCAGAACTGTAAGATGACACATGTACACTGCTTCAAGCCACTACACGGTGGTGATTTGTTACAGTCTCAATAGGAACCGCATCTAAAAGATGCACTATTTTGATCCCCTGTGTTAGATCAGCAGGTTGCATTAGTTCAGACTTTAATTTTATGGCTAGAAATTAAATAAAATCCCTGACACTTGTTTGTCTGAAGCTGTTTATAACAGAAGCTAACATGTGCATGGTAATTTACCATTGATCCAATGACGTTTTTTATATGTGTTGAAGCAGAGTGGCCTGGAGTCACATAGCCTGATTTGAATTCTGACTGTCACTAATTAGGTGCTTTTGACAAAGTCACCTGACTCCTCTGAGCCTCAGTTTCCTCATCCATGAGAGAAGGAGGTAATAACAGTAACTACTTCTAAGAACTGCTCTGGGTATTAAATGAGATGGTGTGTGTGGAATATAACCTGGCGCTTGACACATACTGGGGTGATCTTGAGTTGGCCAGGGTAGGACATGCTCCTGGCACGGTGAGATGAAGGTGAGTTCACTCAGGTTCTAAGCGATGGTGTTAGCTCATACTCGAGTCCTTTGTTCTTTCCATTTTATGCCATAAAATGCTGCCATGGTTGGTAAAGCTATTTAACCTTTATTATACTGACCAGTGAAATAAAAGAAAACAGTCTCCTTGGAAAAGAATGATACAGTAAGAACATCCCGTTTTGAAAGGTCAATCCTGTGCTCAAATGTGTGACTCTGTAATACACTACAGGAGCACCTCAATTGGTGGATTTCCTAAACCTTGGTAAGTACATACCTGCCAAGGGCGTCCTTGGCCTGAGGTGTGAGCTAAGGGAGTGTTGACCCAACACACTCGGCCATCCTTTTTAGTAACTGCTCGGCAGCGGAGGCCTGGCCCTTACCTCATCAGAGAAATCCGGATTCTGGGCATGGTGCAGAACTGCTGTGTAGGCAGCTGAGGTGAAGAGGGGCCCTCCAGGTTTTCCATATATGCACTGTTTAAAAGGTATGAAGGGGAAAATTATGAATGTCTGAAATAGTTAAAAAAAAGTCATGACCCTATAGTTATCAATCGCAGGACTTCGTGATAACTTACCGGGCTGACCTAACGTCTTGTTAACTGTGAACTTCGTTAGTGTGCTGCCCTGCATTTATTATACAATGGCACACTGGAAATCAGAGTGACTTCCTGCAGGGGCCATGATACCACCTCTGCTCTAGAGTTAAGGTCCTGTGTGGCCACTAGGATTGTCTGTCCCCAGCCCTGGGTGCTCCAGCTCCCTACCATAAAGCCTGAGCTGGCAGGGCAGGTCTGGTTCCGGACTCCAGCACATCGTGATACCATTCTATCCCAGCCCCTCATCCAGCCAGGGCACGGGACATGGCACTTTCTAGTCACGCAGCTTAGAGGCCTCCCTTAGCCCAAAGCTCAGGCTCTTCTGGACTCTGACATCTGACCTTGTTGTATCTCTCTGTGGTGTTTAAAATGCAGTGAAACACGGGACGTACATGCCTGCGCTTGTTCCACTTTCCTAGAATTTTTCGCATAAAGACACCACTCTAGCAGGCCTAGTGTGTTTGCGGTCTGCTCACTGTCCTTATTTGATGATCGTATTTCACTTACTTTTCTCTCCCTCTGCTAATGCTTTTGTGGAGTTTGGTACCTGTGGATGGTGACAGTGGCTAAAAAGATTTTGAAGAACTCTTTTTCTTTCCTCTGCGTGACTCACTCATTCTCTAACTGGTCATTGTTCTTCTGAATAATGCTAGAAACCTTTCTGGTAACATACATCAGGGCATGTGATTTGCACCTGACGGACTGTTTTAAGAAACTATCTCAGATAATGGTGAGGTTCATTACAAATTAGCTTTGCCTTTCACTACCTCCTTCCTCTGATTCAAGTAATTGGGAATATCTGGCAGAGTATTTTCCCCTCCATTTTTACAGGTTATTTTATGTTGTTTGAAGCCCTTAAAATAAAGAGTACGTATCAAATGTGAATGCTAAAAAATGCCATTCAGGTGCAGTTTTATAGGTTAAAATAAAATAGTTCACACAAATTTCATGGTTTTATTGGTCTTATTAAATCATGTGATCAACAACTAGGACCGACTTCCCAAAGCCGTTTTCCAGTCCCTTTGGCCCCAGGCTACACACACCGTCCACAAATGCAAGCAGCTCCCAGGCCCCTGCATGAGCAATGAGGCCAGTGTGTCCAGCCCTGTGCACAGAAGACACAGAGGCCGCCCGGGGTGTGCCATTTTAGACCACGCAGGAAGAATTGCAAGCCTGGCTAATCTTTGAAAAGGGCAGCTTCTTCCAGAGGGGAATCTCGGCATTTATTTCACATTAGAATGGTTTTCTTTTTTCCAAATCATGAAAAGCTAAGAGGGCTTCGAGAGACTAGCATTTTTAATAGCTTTAGTTAACGATGGCTATTAAATCAGGTACATTTCAGAAAATTGTAAATAGATGCGTTAAATCGCTCCTCTTTCAACCACACTCACATTAAAAGCCCGCCCACAGCATGGAGCACCAAGGCGCCCCTCCTTCCTTACGCTTTGTCCCCTGCTGACTTGGCTCACCTTCACGGGCTTGGCACCTTCTTCATCGGAATTTTTGAATTCAACACACACGGTTATATTTCGTGCCTGAAATTACAGCAATGGAAAACGAAAATTGTAATTTCCTCTTTGATAACAACCCAAAATAATCTAAGTGCCTAAAAATAAGTAGCTTCTAATTAAATCTGAAAAACGTAGAATAACCAACATTTTCTTGTGACATTATCCACAGTGCTCAGAAATAGCAGAAGGATTTGTAAAGCTTTCAAAGGAAAGAAAAAGCTCACACTGAAAGGGGCAGGCATGCTATTTTCCGAATATTATAAGAAACTAAAAACTGGTTTAGATAAAATTTATTTAGGGCTGACTTCAAAAAGGGTTATTAACATGTTTCCAAATTGTGTATTTTTAAACAATTCTAAGATGGACCATATCACTGGCCCTTACTAAGAATTTCCTACAAATGATTTGCTATTTGAAATGTTGGCCTGTTACTTGTAGTTGTACTTTTCAAAAACTGTCTTGCATAGTCTTGTATGTGGTGAGGAGAGAAGATGCTACATCAGAAGCTTATCGCGTACCTTGTTGAAACATTTCTGGCTGTCATACTTGAGGTGTTTGGGGTAAATGTAAATTTGATTTTTGTATACTCTGTAAGGACGGCAGTGCTTTGTTGAGTCGTAAACAAATTCTTCCACCTCCACTGTGGGTTCTGACTGAGCCATCACGTTGAAAGGCTTGACAGGGATAAAGGACGATGTTACACAGTCTTAAGAAATCAGAAAATAAGAGTTTGTCATTTAATATGGTTCTTTAAAAAAGTCAACAATACTTAACATAGTTTAAAACAAATCCACTCAAAATATAAACTTCATACTTATTTACCAAATGATTTTGTGTGATGCTAAGATAAAAGCTGCAAGATGCAGGCATAATAAGTAAACAAGTTGTATATTTAATTTCAAAACTTATGTCTAAGAAGCTGGTGAGTCTTTTAGATTTATTTACAACTATTTTTGTGTTGTTTCATTTAAAAAGCACATTTTAGCTAATGATCCTCTACATATACTAACAAGATATTATAAAATAAGGAGTAACCTACCGACCTTTGCTGTATTATTAATAATACTAACATGGATATATGACAGAAAAAAACTGCCTTTTAGGTCTATTACTGATAGTATCAGATGGCTAATAGTAATTTTTCTCTCTGGAATGTTTTCACGGTGAGATCCTGGAGCCCTCTTACATTATTTGTTAGGAGGTATTTTATATTTCTCTGCAATTTTTACAAAATTTGTAAGTCTAACTTTGTAGGAATAGCTTAGGAAAAAAGAGAGAAGGGATCATTAGGAATTTACAAATCAAACTTCTGCTCACTAAATAGTTTGAAGGCAGGAGTTGTAAGAATGAAGGGTAGCAAGGCCTTCTACTGTCTACCTCCAAGGGAATCTTCCTGTATTCAGAGAAAGCACAATGTGTGCCTGGGAATCAGATTACAACTTTTCCCCAGATCAATTACACATGCACAGTTTAAGTTCAAATTTCTCTAATGTCCTACCATTCTTTCAAAGAGAATATTTAGCTTTCTCTTTTGTTGTTTTTCTTTACCATATGTAATAAAAGCTCCAAATTGGGTAGAGGAAATGGCTTATTTTATCTCCTGCTTTTTCACACCAATCAATATAAAAGTGATCTGGAGTCAGGGCTTAATTTAGAATGTTCATTATATTTCGTATTAAAATGATTTGTGGAAAATTATAAGAATGGAACACTTAGTAGTGCTAGAGGTAACCCAAATATCCTGTGGTAACAACCCTCCTTCTGGCTGTCGTTTGCCTTGACTCGTTCCGAATTCTGAAACTGTCCTGTGTAGACTAGCAAAAGCTTCTGAAATTCTGATTTTTTTCCTGGCCTAAGCAGGAATTTTTTACTATGTTCTGAAAAACATAGATCCTCTGTGTAGTAACAGAATTTAGCAATATTTCTGTTGTAATTTTTGCATGCCACTTGGGGGAATACACGCAGGGTTCCGAACAGCCCCTGGCAGCACGGGGTGGCAGCACCAGTCTGTATTGTTTCAGAAGAACCAGATGGAATATAGATTCTCCCCCTTCTGGGTTACCAGTTCATTCAGCTATCTGAACCTGACTTTCCTTCTGTGCAGCCCTCCAGGGTTTTAAGGATTAAATGCTATCATTTAATATCTTGCTGAGTATTCAGCCCTGATTTGCACATACCAGATAAATGTTCCGCTACCCAGAATATAGTCTTCCTTACAGTACTCATTGTGTAAATGGAGAAATAAGAAGCCCATCATCACAAATTCCATTTCTACAATGAGTTTCCATTTTGGAAAAAAACAAAACAAACTGAAAAACGTATAATCAACCACTTAACCAAGCAAACAAACAAAAAACTCCACTAAGTATTCAGAACTCTGTAACTGAAATGAGAGGTCATCATCATACTTGGAGGTTCCAAAGGAACATTGTCCACAGTGATATCCAGGCTCCCAGGGATGGTCTGCATTTTGCTGATCCGGTCAACCCTGTGAAAGTACAGCAGCACACACACACACAAACACACAGCCACGCATGCAACCACACACACACACACACACACACATACACACACAAATTATTTTCATTTTCCAGGAAAAAAAAATTTTACTAGAATCCTGAGTTTTGAGAAGGGTATAAAGTCGACCCTAAATAATCTCCGGTGATCTCTCTTAGCTACTTTCATTGTGGAAACTGAAATTTGCATGTTATTGCAAATAAAAATAAAAATCCAGGAGGAGTCAAGTGACAGATATTCTGGAGAACACCTTAAATTTGTATTTTCCAACTTCAGATAATACTTATACAAATGACCAAACAATTGTAATAGTAGATTTTATAGTCTGGTTAACATAAAAGGTGTTCAAATTGGCTTCAGCCGTGTGCTTTACATGATGAATTGTTTTGAGAGAGAGATGGTCTTTGGTACAATTGCTGAGTCTGTATTCCTCATCTTCACCAAGAAACCAGCCTTTCCCGGCTCATGTGTGAATGTGGGCCCACATTCCTTCCTCATCCCTCTCACCTACCTCCTCCATTCCCCACCTCTTGGGTGACTGCAGCTCCTGTTCTCTCTCTTTACTAGAAACCCATCCCACCAATCTTCCTGTACAGCGGTGTGGAAGTTGTTGATAACCATTTTAAATGTCATCCCTTTAGGAAATCTAATTTGAAAAGTGGAATACTTATAGTGGTGGGTCGGGGCCAGCTCTTCCCAGGTTGGGAAAAGCTGATGGTTACATTTTCAGGAATTTTGCATGCCAGCTGTTAAACTCAGCCAGCATTAATAATTACATTATATAAACTTAACATTAAACAAATTACACTAAACACAAAGGTAAGAAGGACTAAAAATTCATTACTTTCTAATTATTTTGTTTATTATTTATAAGTTGTCCACGCCCTGGAGGTTGTTTACATCCAACTGCATGGTGGAAATGCTATTTAATGGTGTGCACTTCTCTTTCCAGCCTCATGTGCAGTGAAGTCCCATTAGAAGCCTGAAATCATAAATGGCAGAATCCACATGACGGACACTGGCTATCAGTACTAATCCATTTTCTCCCCAAGAGATTCAGTTGTTAAACATTTATCTGTGCATCACTGAGACTAAATGTCTTAAGGTGTGAGGCTTCCATGAAATGCTTTAATGTTAATGCTGCACTGTATATATATATATTCTAGATGCCCTTTAACACTACAGTGACAACCTTTTTGCTATTCACTGATAACATGAGTTTTGTGAGAGGTTGGTTTCCTCTGGATTCTCTCAGAATGCTCGAAACCTTTCCCTGCTCTTTCTGCTCAGCATTATGTTTAATGCTTCAGTGTGCTGGCAGAAAGGCAAAGAGAAAGAGCACTCTTAATTTTCACACAGTGGCTTGGGTAGCCTTGCTAAGACCATGGTACAGGTTTTGGCCAGGAAGCTGGATAATAAAGATGAAGAAGTTCTCCTCCTATCTGTGGAGCTCTTACGGGATCACGAAAAAGTCCGATTGGTTCAGGCCTCCTCCGAGATTTATGTCTCACCTTTGTTTTACTTTCTAAAGTTTGTATTTTACCAGAATAAAAACAAAAAAAGGAGAGCTCCTCCTCTAGATACATAGAGATATATCATCTATTGATGTTATAGAAAATAGAAATTATGCTTATTTCATAGCATCGTATTATTTGTGCTCTGAATAAACAAAGTTAATTGGTAGGGTATTGCTGATTCTCGGGTAATAGAGGCAGAGAGGTAATATTTGGAAAGGGTGTGAGAATACTGTGAGTAGTAGGGATTAAGAGTTTGGGATAAGTAGCCTAATGAAAGGCCTATCTTTGGAAGTTGAAGTATTGTGATTCAATTAAATACATCTGGTTTTTATGTTTTTCTTCTCTTAGCAATAATTTCTGCTATCTCCTCTAAAAATATCTGAATGACAGAAATATGATTGATTATATACACAGTAATTTAATCTGTGAAGTTTTAAAACATGGTTCTAAAATGCCTTAAAACTCTGTCCTTTGAGAGGTGTCTGTGATCCCTTCCTTTGAATCCAGGTTCCATAACAGATTGATATTTGTGTTTGGCAGGAATGACACTGTGACAGTTTCCAGGCCCAGGTTTTAAGAAATGGGTAGCGTTGTCACTTCCTATCTCCAAGGACACTTCTTAAAATTTAGCCACCAGGCCAGAAGAGAGTCAAAGCGTCGGATGGAGAGGCTCCCATGGGGAAGGACCAAAGTCACAGCCCACAAGCACCGCTGAGCTCCCGGTCAACAGCCAGCATCAACTGGCCATTCATTAAATGTGCCCTCGTGGAAGTGAACTCTCCTGCCCCAGCTGACGTCCTATAGCTGACGCTAGGCGTGGAAAACCCACTCCTCTCCCTCAGTGTGCTTAAACTGTGGACTCGGGAGTAAAGTAAGTGGTGTTGCTATTTCAGGCAATATATTAAATTCGGCGGTTGATTGTTACACAGCTACAGACAACTGACATTGTTCATTTCATGCTCCCTCCATACGATCCAGCAAGTTGATGGTGTGGCACAATTTGGGCACATGCAAAGTCACCTGAAAGCATCCACCTCTGGAGGAGGCTGGATATTTGAGACTCAGGTAATAGGTATCGTCATGGAGGGAGAACAAATCAAGGTGGCAATGGGGCTGACAAGGTTAATTCCAAGAGTGTCTAGAACTCGTACCTTCTGTAGTCTGACACTAGCTTCAGGAGATCCTCAGTTGAAATCTTGCTACTATCTTGTCTATACAATGGTGAAAATCTTGAGTCTCTGTCCACGTTTCCTTGGTTGTCTTTAAATACTGACCTTAAAGAAGATAATATTTATTCAGGTTGGCATCTAGTTACTTTTTGCAGAGTTGTGTTTTTAAGGTGAGAGAACTCATGAGATTTCTCAATTATAATGGAAGAAACTGTAGAAACTTACAAAAATAAAAAGATGAAAGGACTTTGTTGACAAAAGTTTCATTTATACATTATGCTTGTTATGCTTCATTTCTTATTTTCAACTTTACATTTAAAGTGACATACTACAACTGTTTTTTAATGATGGCTTATGTTTAGTTACTTATATAAAAATCCTAAGAGCAGTACAGAATGACAGGAACACGCTATTCTTCTTCATTATTTCCTCAAGCCATCTTACACCTTGGCAAGACAGGTCCCCTTCTCTCTGGGTGACACCATGAACAGAACCGGGATGATGCTGTATATGCGACTATAGAGAGTTAAGTTCACAAAACACTTCTGCAGAAATAAACAGGCTCATGTCCTAACTTTTAGGACAGGAAAAAGATAAAATGGAGGAAACCTGAGTCATATTTTTGTGTTAAATAAGGAGACTACCATGACCAGACCCATTATGTTCTTCTTGGATCCATTTCATTGAACCATATAAATTCAGTTAAAATCTATAAATTGTTTTTGTCCAAATAGTATAGCAACATCAGGCAATACTTCATTTATAGTAAGCTCAAATGTCAGCTCTTTCTTCCCCATACTTCATCATAAATTGTTTGATTGGAAAAGAGTTAGATTCACGTATGATTACTTTTATTTCAATGTTACAGAAATGTTGGGTTTTAACTTATAATTTACAGGTCATTCTTTAACAAAATATTTCATGACACCACTGAAATGGCTATTTAAATGGATATGAAATCACAGAGCTTTAATGTAACATAGACAATGGGCCAGGAATTTATCAGAATGATATTTTTAGAGTCCTTCAAACTGTCTCCTCATTGCTCTAGTAAGTAGTGACTGAGGGAAAATTTAAAAAGTTCCTCTGTCAAATAACACTGGGAAAAAAGAATGTAAATATTTAATTTGCAAATTGCTTTTATTTAAATATACTATAGACCTTTTGTCCAATGTGTGAGATGCTGAAACCAATGTTATACTTCCCAACACGAGAGGAAGCTGAACTGAGCTTTTCAATAATTTCTTTAAATGAACCAGTGAGTTCAAATGCATTAACACAGGTGAGTTATATAACTCACGTTTGCCCTTATCCACGGCTCTGTCATGGAAATTACCTTACACTGGCCACTTGTCAGAATGGAAGGGACGAGGAGTATAGCACCATGGGTAGTTTTGCTCACAGTGACATATAAGCCCTCCTTGCTCAGAAAATACACTAACTGGCAAGACACCAAGGAATTGAGCCACTCACACAGATGGTTTCAGCATGGCTGGGACATGGTGCCAGTTCCCACTGCTGCAGCTGGGCAGAGATTAGTATGTTGTGAGGAGCTCAGAACCGTGGCATTTGGGGTATGATAGAAGAGAATACAGCATTAAGCAAAGGAAAAGCACCTTCGATATCCTGATAGCGTCATTCATAGGCAGTGTGAATAGGTGGAACATATAGGAAGAATTATACATTTTTTGTGGTTATGTCAGGAAGTTTAAGAATTAAAAAAATGTGTTATGTAATCACTAGAGCTATACAAGGACAAACAAAAGAAACCACTGCACATATTGCCATCTTTGTCCATGAAGAATTCAAACAAGTTAGACAACTATTTTTTTGGGGGGGTGTTGCCATCATGGAAGCCTTACATAATAGCTGCACAGTGCGCCTTCCTTACATGTACAGATAAAGAATAAAATTCTTATTTTACCTTTAGTTAATTTCAAAGAAAATTCAGCATTTTGTGCATTAGCCCATTCGGAATATCAAATCAGAGAAAGTAAAAGAAATCATCAAAGAGTCCTGGATGGATTTAGGCACTTATGATTCCGAAGGTGACATGAATGGAAAGAGTTCCATTTGCAAAAAGAAAGTTGTCAAGGTCAACTTCTTCCTGAATCACTGAGTGTGGAATATCCTATGTTGCTATGAGTTCTCCATTCCTACTCCAAGGATAAGTTTTTTGCTACAAAGTGGCCACACAGCTGGAGCCAAATACGAGAACACGCATCAGAACACGCATCAGATTAATTTAAAATACAAATGTTGCTCCCAGTGCTGACCCTCTGTGTGTATTGCCTTGCGCGGGATGATTCTATCTGGGTTAAAATGTGATCACAAGCAACACTGTCAGTGCCGCTCTTTTAATGACAGTTGATTTGCAGAACCAAAATGTCTTGGGGAACACGCAAACTTATAATGTGAAACCAACTACAATCTAGAAAGCATAATAGAAAGGAAAAGTAGCCAGAGAATCTGCAGTATCAATAAGGCATTCAAGTAGATCAGGAAGTTAGCTTATGTCAAAATGATATGAAAATGCCAGCCGTTCACGGATCTTAGCATTTATTTAAGCAGGTTTTACATCATGAAGGGAAATTAAAACAATCTTATTTGGCTGGAGCCTGTACTTTTTGGCAGTTAGATAATCCAAATGGTCTAACATATTATCTGTAAAATTATACTCCTAATCATTTTTCTCAATTGTCAGAGAAGTTTATGTAAATGAAATTCAGATTTTTTTACACAAATTAGTGGTGTACACTGTTTCCTAAAATACAACCAAAACCACTAATTTGGCATTAATATAGCATGAGCTTGTGGGTTTATTGGCTTTCCTTTCCTAGGAGTAATGATTTCAATAGTTGGTAATATTGTCAGACTCCCTGGAAACTCATCTGTCTTCTTTACATCTTATTGTACAAAAGAATTTCAAAGTAAGATTACTACTTCTCTCAAGTCCTCAGGTTCCTCTAAGAACAGGTACATTTTCTGCTTCTTTCCTCCACATTATTCTTCACTGGCCCAAAGTTACTGGAAATGGGGACTTGTTGAGGTGAATTTGATTTCCACTTATGACTTTTAATAATACTAGTAATGGGGCTGGGGATTTAGCTTAGTGGTTAGAGTGCTCGCCTAGCAAGCCCAAGGCCCTGAGTTCGATCCCCAGCACCAAACAATAATAATAGTAATGACTTCCAATAATAGCTCTCTCTTATTGTATACTTACCTACACTAATTAAGCCTTGAAACACTAACATATATACATATTGTATATTTAAAAAGGAAGGAAAGACAGACTATAACTTTCCTAAGTTCACTTGACTGGCCCAGGATAGAGTTGGGGTTTCGAGCCCAACTCTGTCTAGCTTAAAGTTCTTGCATCACAAATCCCAGAACCATGTTGGGACCCTTAAAGCAAAAATAAGTTCATTACTGTAATTTTCCTGTACAGGAATATTTCACTTTGCTAAGGGACATCTTGCCTCCACTCACTCCAGCAGGTTTCCTTGCAGGATCTGAGATTACTTAACACTATGAAAATGTTCGATTGGTGAACTGTGAGACATAAAATCAATTAAATGTATCATAAAGTGTTCAGTATACGTTAATAACACCCTTTCACATGGAATGTTATGGAATTCTCTGTAACTAAAGATAGAAAAGGAGAATGAAGTGATATTCATGGTCTACATTATGCCAAATGCTTTTGCATCTGAGGGTGCACACACAGTCCACGGGGCGGGTGTTGTTAGCTCCATTTTATACAGAGAGACTCTGGGGTTCAGAAGGAAATTGGCCCAAAGATACAAGAGATGGTGGCCTGACCTGGACTCCCAAGGTGGTTGGGCTCTGGGACCTGGCCACTTTCTCTCTGGCCAAAGGACTGCCGTAGAGAAAACTAATTCCTAGAGACTGCATGAATCTGTTTTGGTTTACTGCTCATCAGACTTCCACATTTCTTCTTCCTTATGTATCCATTTCCATTTTCAAACAAGGACCTCAAAACTGTGACAAATATTGGTGAGTTTATTCTGGATACACTCATTATTTTAGATCAACTGTATGATTGTAAAATGCTGTTAATAACAGGTTCTCCCTTCCTTCTAGATTTTAAAGTTACTATCATTGGGATGCCACTCACATTCAGATGAATACTTAAGAGCCTGCCTTACTTTGTAGCTTCGATCGGCCTCTTAGTTCATTCCATTTGTACATTATGGACCTTGGCCTTTTCTTCCTTATGAATCTATGGCAGGATCTTCTCCTTTCAGAAATTCTTATGTGAATTGAGATATAAGAGATTAAGGAAGACAATAGTGACTGAAGTTAAAGCAGACCTTACAGGCAACTTTTGTCCTTTATGTAGAGGATGTATGTCCAGAGCAATGGCTCCACCAACAGTATACACAGAACTCAGCACTTCATCAGAGTAAGTGGGTATGAGTAAAAGAGATTCTGCTAATCTATATCAAAACTGAAGAGAACTTAGAAAATCAATTTGATGATTCCTTTTGGACATCCATATGCAGACGTGAGCTGTAGTGAAAATGTGAAACAGCATGGGAACATAGACCAGCCCTCTGAAATTTATGCATATCAGACTCTCAGAACTAACATGAGGTCAAGGGTTTGTGAAACCAAGTATGCATAATAAACAAGTTAAGACTTTGATTTGATACTTACCAAGAATATGCCGCTCCCCTAGTCACACCCCTGCTGTACACATCAGGGCCCTCTACTAGGAGCTGTTTTGCTAAATTATCTTGTGAAATGTATCTCTGGGGAGCTTGAGATGTTTTAGAGATGACTACATTAGCATACTCCTAGGTGTGGGCACATTGCAAATTATAGTTAACACAAGTGTCCAAAACTGAAGCTTCCAAAGCAGACTACATTTCTCTTCCGTTAATTGCAATGATCAACCTACCTTACAGCCCAAGCAAATGGCATGCGATATTTCCCCAATCTGCTGCAAAACTGTCTGTTGGATTTCAGTATCTTTTGTGCAAACTAAGGAAGAGGTAAATAAAATACTGATTAGGAACAGCACTTTACAAACTGCGAGGGTACAATAATGCTAAATACTTTTTCATAGTCTTATGCTGAAGCTTTGTGGAACTCTGGCTCACCAATATGCAAATTGTGCTTTATAAAGGCCAAATAACACCCTCCGTGTTCAAACAGTTGTAGAACATTTTTCTTTCTTTTCAGTTTGGAAATTCCAAATGTAGAAAATATCCTTTTCTTGTATGATCAAATCTTTTCTTTCCCTTGCCCTTTTCTCTTTTTGATTTAAAAGACTCTGTCATCTTGAAAGCATTATCAAATTTATATTCACTATCTGTATAATATGTCATTTTATTCATTTGATAGAAGTCAGTGGGTTTGTACTATAAAGGGCTTTTGCAGGTCCTATGGTCACTGTCACAACTTCTGTGGCTTTGGTAGGGCAGTAGCCATAGGACAAGTCACAAATGAACAAATGCGTGACTGTGTTTCAATAAAATTTTATTTATAAAAGCAGATGCCAGACTGGATTTAGCCTGAACACTTTAGTTTATCAGATATTGAATTAAAGGATTCTTGTCAATATCTTAAACTCTGCCTTAAGTTGTTACACATGCCCAAATTTAATTCTTATGAAAAATTTCCTGAGGTATGTATTTTGTAAGAAAAAATATATTTTTATATTTTGCCTATATTAAACAGTAGTATCTGATTATTTAAAAATATGGCAATAGAAAAGAAAGTAGCAAAATATTACCTATAGTTCCAACATTCAAAATACTTATTCCCTTGACTCTTCTCATCTTCACATAAGTGTTATAATTTGACGTAAAATGATCTGTTTGACTTCCACTAAGCTCAAGATTAGTTTGCTGATGTCCTAGCAAACCATATTCACTTGGTTTTACTCAGGTTGTTCTTAACTTTTCAAAATGATAATACTTTGATCCCTGAGCATAAAACTTTATCTACATCTTTTTCTATCTATTGATTTTTACAAGTCAGGAATTACTGAGTCAAAAAAGGCATAAATCAAAAATATATACTTTAAAATTTCCTGGTGGGTATTGATTTCACTAATAAGTGAACATTTAAAGCCCCATATTTATCAAACTTCAGAATTCAGCAAGGTGGTTTAATTTCTTGAAAGCAACTGAATATTTTTTCTCTTTTTTCTTTTCAATATGCTGAGGATTGAATCCAAAGCCTTTGCATTGAGCTACATTCCCAGCCCTTTTTTATTTATTTATTTTTAATTTGTATTTGTTTGCAGGACACAATGTTTACATTCTTGTGTGGAGTTGGTATATATATATATATACACATACACACACACACACACACATATATATATATATATAAACACATCTTAATTCTTTTTCTCATCCCTCTCTACCTCCATCTCTTGATCCCCTTTCCACTTGAGAAAGATCTATCTCCCTGCTTCCTATTATCTTTTATTTTGCTCTTTATTTATAATTTCAGTTTTTCACATAAGAGAAATTTTGAGACAAGGTCTTGTTAAGTTGCTAAGTTGTCGAGGCTGGGCTTGAACTTGCAATCCTCCTGCCTTACTCTCCCAGACTGCTGATATTACAGGCATGTGCTACCATGCCAGGATGAAAGTAGTTAGAATTATTTACAAGAAGATTGCTCATTACCTTGTTGGAGTCTGGATTCTTGATATAAGGTTCAGCCCCACTTGCAATGTTTCCCATCAGGACTTTTTCGATTTTGGCCACCAAAACAATTTCAGAATGTGGATCGCTTACAGAAAATATAGCCTACGTACAAAGAAAGCAATCAGTATAATAAACATCTAAGAAATCACACTGAAACATGACTTTTTATAAAAAGGACAACTTTAAGAAATTTTCATTTACTATATTGTCCTCTTATGTGCTTTATTGGTAAAAACACTGCAACGAGAATTTTCTGTCCCATCACAAGTAAACAGAAACGTAACCTGCTTTGGAAACTTTAGCCATTCCTCTGGAAGCCCCTTGATATGAGGTTCTTCTGATTGTCTCGGAGTGATGGTGTCAATATTGCCATTTTCCAAAGCTGTGGGAGCCCCCGGAAGCATCTGTCTGACAGCAGCATGGTTCAAATCTACGTGAAAATCAGCAGAAATCTTCCTACTGTCTCTGAGGTCATAAAGTGCCACGCTCACAAAAAAAGGCTCAATCTGCATGAAAAATAAAGAACAGATGGTTTCGAGGGAAAACCATGACACGTCCTTCACACATCATTTCACAAAGTGCAAGGTCAAATACAAGGAGAAAGGAAGTTGCCTTTCACTCGCACCCAGGACCTTTTCTCCTGTAGGACCTTTTCTCAGGTCCCAGGACTACTTTTGTTTCTTCATTCTAGTTCTCCCAGTAAGTATTCCTGGCCTTATGCTGTACTACACATGGCATATAAATTTTTCCAGTTATTTTCCCTAAATTCTCAGACATACCTGCCTCCTCAGTCTCCTCAGGGCCCTCAGGCCCCTAAGTAATCTGCAATAGAATCCCAGAAGTTAGGATGCATCAAGAAATATTTCACTGCTCCAGCCAATTGGCAGTTTTTAATTATAGTCTGATGAAATAATAACAGCAAATCTTTATTGAACATTTACTACGTGTTTGCTGCTGTTTCAGACATGCCTAATACCTAATATCTAGGATGACCTCGATATTATAACAGTGTGATAAGCAGTTAGGTAAATATTGAATTGTTCAGGATCTCTTGTCAGAGAGAGAAGGAAGTTTCCTGAAAAGAGCTGGTATCTTAGTTGAGGTTTCTTTTCATTTTTAACAGATATTAACTATTTTCCCCTTGAACCTTTTTGGAATTTTTTTGATAGTCCATGCAATGTCAAATTTTTCAGCACCTGTGATATTAACCTCACTCTTCTGGTCATGTTGGTATCTGCCACTTTTCTCTATTTTAAGATCACCATTTCTCCTTTGGTAAATGATTAGGATTTGTGGAAATAAATTCCAAGATTACTCCCAGTGTCTTGCTACTCATCAAAATGAGCCCGGCAGTCTTAATTTCCAGTGATAACTCCCACTAGGACAAACAACTACTACACTGGCCACCAATGGTGATTTTCCAATTTCATGTATTTTCTACATGTATTAGTTAATATTCTACTATAATGACAAGCTTTCCCTTCAACCTCATTTAAACATGTATTTATTTATTTGCACAAGTACAGATTCATGGTTTACTATTCAACACAATTTAATTGCTTATGACCAGTATTTATAGTGATGCTCCAATTGTCCCAGAGTTGGCAAAAGGCACCCACCTCAGAATAGCTCCTCAATCATTTTGACAGATCTACACCATGTTTTGAGTACTTCTTTACCCAGAATATACTCCAGGCTCACCTCATACATTCCATGCCTCAGATAGTTCTCCATGGAGCTTTGGTTCTTTTTAGTGAGGATGACATTTGGAAACTAAGACCTGAATGCTTGTGCTTTCTCATCACATGAAGGTAAAAACCCACATGTATGTACACACTAGCAATGTCCAAGTATATCTATATTTCTTTATCTCAATTTATATACAAATACATATTAAAATGAGTGGGTTCATGTTGATACCGTCAATACCGGTTTAAGCACTCAAGGATTCCTTCTAACTAGTTTTCACAGCTGCCTGATCTCCAATAGTGAGGAATCTGGAATTCATTATCGTTAATCTCTTTACTTATTTGTGCAAACAGCTCATTGATTGGTTCAAAGTAACCGCTCTTCCAACCTCATTAGCTAAATTTTTTAATACCTCCTTGATCTGCGCAGCACCCATATCCAGACAGATCTGAGGGCATGCCATTTCTTCACCCTTCATGGTTTTCTGTTCCCCACCCTCAGGAGTTCTTGAATATTTACCCAACTACAAGCCTCTGTGTGGCTTCCACTTTAAACTCTTCCTGAATGCCAGGAAAGAAGCTGAAGATCATAAACAAAAGAAAGATGAAAAACAAAAGGAAAGTAGGAAAGTAATGGAAGATAAGAAGCAGAGAGATTTCTTGGTTGAGTTTGTAAGAAGCGGGAATAAGGTACAGAGTTGGTCTAAAGGACTCCTAGAATAAGTGATGGATGCAAAGACATATAAAAACATGAAGAGGACACGGGAAAAGAACAGCAGAATGGTACTGGAGTGGAGGTAAAAATTTAGTGACAAGGTGTTTTGGGCAAAGGCATAAGAGACATTAAGGGTGTTTAGTCGAGGGGCTTGGAAAGCCACTGCAGGCATGTATTTTAGTTGATTGGAGAAAAGGGTGTACGGGGTATGAATAAGGAAACCCCTATATTTGGGAATATGGGTACCTAAGTGGATGGTAATATTGTCACTCATTGATGAAATACAAAGATGAACTCTGAATGGGATGTAGAAAGTCATTGCGAAGCATCCCAGTGGTGGTGGACACACAGGTTTTGAGTCCAGTCAAAGGAACTGTGCTAGAGATATGGACCTTTAAGTCTTTTTGTGTGGGACTCCTGTTTAAGCCATGACACAAAGAGAAGGGAATCAGAATAGGATCCTGGGAAATATCAACATGCAAAGGATAGAAATGGGGGAGGAAAAACTGCTTATAAAAGAGAAAGGAAAAAGGACAGAAACTTATTTTACTTTTTTGTTTTTGTGGTGTGGGATTGAACTCAGGCCTCATACATGCCATTCAACCACTCTACCACTGAGCTACTGCCTAACCCTGGAGAGAAATGAAAACTGAAGCAAACTGGTAAAAATTTTAAAATTCTACCAGAGTGTCAAAGAAAAGGAGAAAAGATTAAAGAAAGAAGGAATGGTTAACTAAAAAATGTCAAGTGTAACAGAAACTAAACACTGAAATAAGTATAGGTATGGATAGTTACATACATATTATACATACACAAATGTAAAATTATGTGCATTATATATGTGCACACATAAGCAATCATAAAGCTCTGCGATTAACTATAGGTTCTAAGGATGATCTGTGCTTACAAAATATATTTTTACTTTTATTCACGCTACTTAATTTTGAATTGATGCCTGTTGTCTGCCAGTATTCTGTCAAGAAGTAGGTTATAGGAGAAGACCACATTATGACCAAGTTGATTACTGCAGAGGATCATACATGGCTGTAGATCTCATTAAATACATGAGAGTATCTTCCATCCTTTGAAATCTAGTAGTACAATTAGCTTATAACTGGGCTACTAGTTCGGTTCCTAAATAATAGCAGTACTGGCCAGCTCCCTTACCCTTAGAGATAAAATTACAGATGTAAAATAAAATTCAATAAATTTTTAAGGAAAACAATGTAATTATACAGTGGGTTTTGTCTTTTATCAGTTTAATTTAGTTCAGAAAAATCGCAGGTTTGAGGAAGTGGTAGTCTGCCAAGAACTGAAAAATGCAAAAATTAAAAGAGGTATAACTCAGGAATGTAGGAATTCAAAAACAGTTTGAAGGTCAAAAATAATATCCTTGTTATTTTTGCTGAAATGTTGCATTCTGATTTTCAATTCTGTCCAGTGAATGGAAATAAATTACCTACTTTGATAACCCATCAGAAATTAAAGCTCATGTGGTGATTCATTTATTTTTTCCAGTCTACCCTTTCAATATAATTGTCAAATTTTATTTTTTGAATCCCTGGCTTTTCAATATAGTTATATTTAACAAAGCACCTTCAAAGCCTAGCCAATTAAGTCATAGGTTGCTTAGGCTTAGAATTCTGTTCTCCTAAAAATTCAAAAACATAAAGTTGTAAGTGTAGCTTTGTTTGAAGTAGCTTTATTCGTTCATACATTTTAGAATCAATTCCTATTTTCAAGAAAATGTTTTACACTATGAAATGATCAACTTGAATTTGGTTTTCAATTCTTTGACTAAAAAATTACATGCTGTCAAATATTGTTCATCATGAATCAGTTCTTTCAAGGCATTTAGATGCTAACTCATTAAATGTAGTAGTTCGCTCTTCAGTAACTCGCAGAGATATTACACTTAATTTAAACATGTTGATGGAATTTAAACATGTCCACTGAATAATGAGTTTTTTAAAAAAATTATGTCAATAAAAGTGTCACTGAATATATATACAAAGATTTTCAGAAACACTGTCAGTAAAGGACAAACTGCTGTTGAATGAAGGTGAGTCTGTTTTATTATTCGTGTTGCTGATTTTAGGCACGATGAAAGCATGTTCAAAGAATTAATTTCCTAGTTTTTTAACATTCGCATCAACTGCAAGATGAATGAAAAACAACACGAACATATAAAACACTCCAAATCATCTAAATCTCTTGGCCTGCCAGATAGGAAAGGGCACAGGAGCGCTATTCTCTGAACTTGGCGCTGTTCCTGGCGGGGAACATTCTCTGTTACTGCCCCAACACAGACACTTATTAGAACATGCGTCTCGACACAAAGAGTTGAATCCACGTGGAGAGAGTCATATGCCTTTGGCATTGGAAAGAAAAGCCCATTATGTCTGATTTTTAATTTTTAAATTAGATTTTTTAAATTGCACTTAAGAATGACTGGGTAAAAAAAAAAACTCTAGGTTTTATTTAATAGGGTGACATAACAGTGACATTATGATTCAGATTAAATTTTGTTGAAATTCCCAAATAGTTTTAAAAACCAAACTTCTGGGCATTTGTTTTGTTTTGAATTTAAATCCCGCATGAACGCACAGTCAGATTGTGCCTCCTTACACTTTTCACTACTTGGAAATAGCTCTTGCTGTGGTCACTGATATCTGTGCTGTAGGCGACCTCTATTTCGGCAAATCTACTGGACTCCTCTCTTACTTCATATTAAGTAGCAACCAGGACAGTTCTGTAGAGCTGACTCCTTCTTGGTCTCAGGAGCACTCTTCCTTGGTTCATTTCTATTCCAGTAGCAGTTTCTTCTCAGGTCACTTCTATTCATCTTCTACGTATATCATACCTGACTCCTTCCTTATGTACATTCTTTTTTCAATTTTTATTTTTATTAGTACATGTTTGCATTACATAATGATTACACTCCTTGTGAGGAGTTGGTACAGCAACATAATACATCTCAATTCTTTTTTCATCCCCCTTCCCACTCTCCCTCCCTCCTCTCTCTCTCCATCTCTTGATCCTCTTTCTATTTGTTCCATGTTTCTTTCATAATGATCCTTTAAATGAAGAAGAACGTTCTATGGCAGTATTGTATATAGACAATTCCACTTAGAATTTCTGGACTTTTGTTGTGTGGAAAAATGCTATTAAACATACTCCTTGGTACACTAGATGTGAAACCAGTGCCTGGAATTATTAGTAATAGAAAAGATTCTGATTAGGATGGCATGGTTTTGGTTGACTGGTCCATAATGAAACAGGAGAAAAACTTACATTCGTTACCGGGTCATTTTCATTCTCTGTAACACATCCCTGAAGATTTAAGTTGAGAGCTTTACAAAGAATCATGATTCTCTTGGCAGCTTTTTCTTCAAAGGGTTTGATCACAAAATCGGGTTCTAAAAGATCCTTTTTTTGAAGTTTCAAGGCCTAAAAAATTATTTGAAAGTTTTAGTCACCACTTATCATAAAAAAGAAATTCTAAATTAGAATCCCCAGTTGTTTGGCTCAAGTTCATATCTGCTCAAAAAGAAGAGCAACTTACATCTATATCCGGATCCAGTGAGAACAGATTTAGCCTCTGCATGTTTCGAGTTGCTTTGACACTATCTTCTGTCTCTGTGAGGTACTGCAGAGAAAATCGTGTTTAGACCTTGGCATCTAAATACCCAGATCCAGCCCAACCACATTCACATGGCTAAGAAACAAGAAGCCCCTTAGTATTATCACTGTTTAAATGTCAACCATTATTCCTTGGCAAATCTGGAAAAGCATGCTTCGATTTTTGAGAGCTGTGTGCATTTTAAGTAAAAACACTTAGGTTAATGGAAAGTTCTGAATTAGTCTCTTAGTCTAAATCTTTTTTTTTTTTTTTGGTGTTGAGGATCAAACTCAGGGCCTTGTACTTGCTAGGCAAGCACTCTAACCACTGAGCTAAATCCCCAACCCCTCTCTTAGTCTAAAACTTAAAAGAAAGCATTCCCATCTTTTGCATGAAAGCAGTAAGTAACCAGGAGCTCAAATTCATGTGCGAATACAATGTCAACTTTATTACTTTTGTGAAGTCTGGGTGTAGGCTGTTCTCTGCAGAGTCTGTTTCTTCCGGCGTACATTCACAAGGTACAGAATTATCCAGCAGATCTTGAAAAGATACACCGAGACAGGTTATTAAATAATATGAGTCATAGATTTTTGCAGCCTATGACATATAAAACAAGGTTAGACTCCAGAACTCAGAGGCACGTTAGCTAGTCTCAGTCTTTGTCCCGTATCCTGTGCTCCATAGTGCCAGGCAATCAGGGTCTGGAAATGAGACTTCCTGATGATCATTTTTGGATTCTTGCCACGATGCTATGGTGTGACAATAAGGAGTCTGGATCTTTCCAACACTTACTGTATACTTGGTGTTGTCTTGACTTATTTCAACAACACATATTCAAGTGTTCTTAAATATGTGTATATTTTTGATAGTTCTCACTCTGAGGTCATCTCATCTAGAACCTGCTTTGTATCTTAGTTACTTAATGTCTGTAGGACACAGTAAACAATACTCTAGTTGATCATTATACTGAAAATAACAAACAGATATAAAACACCTACAGTAGCACATAGTAGTTGTGTTGAAATCAAGAACAGATTTCATCCTCAGTATCCTGTGACCTTTTGACTTGAAAGCGTATGACACTGAGGCTACTAGAATGTGAAGGTTCTTTGGTTTCTAATGTACCACGGTGCTGGGCAAATGTCTTAACGTAATTTTATGTCACCAACAGTGATCATTAGTGGACTACTTGCCTTCTACCCTTCTATGACTTGGTTTTCTACCCTTCCACATTTGCTTGCTCTTTGTTATTCTCTTTTCTTCACTCAGAATGAGTTAGAATCTTATCTACGACTTAGACTGGGCAGAAGAAATTGTTTCTCTTATCTTATAAAAATGTCTTTTTTATAAAAATATCTTTTATTATGCATCTGATCTCAGAATGGCAAAAAAGCATAAATGAAAGATGCCTTTTAACTAAGAGGAAGTAATACATATTTGTCTGTTCGGAGAATAAGATTCACTAATTAAATGCAATGAAAAGCCCAAGCCCACAAAATACACTCTATAGGTAGCTTCTCATCAGATATGGGTATATTTTTCATGCTGATAATACGTAATTCCCAATGTTATTTGCTGGGTGACAGCTTCAAACCATTGAGAGTCAACTCCAAATTGTCCCTACATGTGGTGACCACCATTATCCAGTAAAGGTTAAGACTGAGAGTGAGGTATCACAACACACAGCTTAGGGAGGTATGAGCTGGTCTTCACAGCTACCACAATCACTAGCAGCTTAAACGCACTCAAAACACAGGTCACACTTGGCAAAGAAAGGGAGACGGATTCCCAGGCTCTCACCCAGCCCCAACTCAGTGAGCTCCGTGCTTCTCCTTCCCTGAGGGGGCCCCTCGGGACTGATCTGTAGGATGCGGTTGAGGGTGTGGATCCACTCGTCCATATCTGACTCCGTTTCGGCTGCCAGCACAAAATAGGTCAGGTCGTTCATTTTCAATTCAAAGGCATATTTTCTTAGTCTGGTATTCTGGCATACAAAGAAAGAAAAAAAACAGTGAGTCTTAAAGAGTGAGAACCATCTTATGTAGGGTTGGTTTCCATACAGGTGGGTAACATAAAGCGAGTCTTCCAAAACAGGACAAAATTTCAGATGGGTCTGAATTATGTTGTTTGATTTCTTTCAAAGCTTTTTGTACTAAATATTTAACCTAAGTATTTTATTTAGGTTTTTGTTGATTGGATTGGGTATGTTAGCTCAAAACTTTCATCTTTAATCATGACTGTGAGTATATGCTAACCTTCCAAGAATTGGTTTGCATTCTGCCTTCAATTTCTTACCTTTTGTTCTGTTATTTACCCCAGTTGGGTTTCTAACTCCATCACACCCCAGAGGCAACACGTGCCCAGGTCACTAACAAGATCTATGTTTCCTGAGTATGTAAAGATATTTCTTTCATTGTATCCTCCCTCTAGCAGAATTAACACGGTGGCTACCTCCCTTCTCCTTCTGCAAATTCCTCTTTCCCTGGTCTCCATGGCCAAATCTATCCCACTTTTCTTTCTACCTTGTCAGCCACTGTTTGTAATCTCTGCTGCTAGCTCTTCCTTCCCTTCATGACTTCTAACGATAATTCTGGCTCTGCCTCACACTGCTTTCTCATTTGGTTCAATGATTTCAGATACATCTATATTAAGCAGTGACACCCCAGTTGCACTCTTGGCTTTGACTTCTCTACCAACCTCTGGATTCTTCTCTAACTTGACATCTCCATTGTGCATTTGTAGATCAACCCAGCAGGTCTTGTTCTAGTTCCCTGAACTGTTTCTGTCACATCTCTGTCACGGCCACAGCCCCGAGGCAGCCCCTCTCCCACAGTCTCCCCTGTGCAGTGAGCATGATGCCTGCCTTCATGTGTTTACACGGTTTTCCTCACATCTCAGCTGAAAACCTTCTTAGTTCCCCGGTCTAGGCCCAGAGGACAAAGGTTTGTCTTCCAGAGCATTTACAATAGTTTGTGATTACATGTGTATTCATTGTTCTTTGTTTGCTTTGATAAATACACGGCTCCTCCATGAGGTCTGGGACAGTTCTGCTTACCGTGTGACAGTGCTACAGCACAGAAAGGCTCAGTACTAGGGCCAGCCCAGTCCTGGTCTGTGAGTGGAACAGAATCGGTTCCTATTCTTAGGAACTGACGTTCTACAGGGAAATGGTGAGTGAATAAATGATTGAGGGAATGGCCAAACAACGAGAAGACATTCTTTTTTGTACAGAGGATTAAAATAGGCTGATGTGATGAGACACTACTTCAGATTGGGTGGCTGTTGTAGCTGGTCCCCCCAAAAGGCTCATTTCATTGAAAATGTGTTGCCAGCTGATGGGATTTGGGACTTTACCTTCATCAAGGGAACTGATCCACCGGAAGTTCAGAGCATAGTGAGCTTATTAAGATGTGAGGCCTAATTGGATGAAGCAGGTAATTTCAGGGCTGTGGCTTTGAAGGTAAATCTTGTCCTGGGCCCCTTCCTCTTGGGCCCGTATGTGCAGAAACTGACTTTTTATTCACAGTCTTTAATGCAGTACTGTTATTCATTCATAAAAGAGGTGTCTGTTGTGTTTGCAATTTGTGCTGGGTGAAAAGAGACTTAGTCCGTTAGTATTTCCAGCATTCAGGGAGGCTGAGACAGGACTGCAAATTCAAGTCTTCTCTGGGAAAACTTAGAGAGACCCTGTTTCAAAATTAAAAAATAAAAAGGGACTTGGGATGTAGCTCAGTGGGAAGGCCCTGGGTTAAATCCCCAATATTGGAAAAAAAAAAAAAGAAAAGAAAAGTAAGTGTACTTAAATTTTGTACAAATGTTTCAAAGAACAAATATTAACCTCTGTGAGCGCACTGGATAGAAAGATTTGGGCAAGTAAAAGGTCAGAGTTGCATTTTGAGAAGATCATGTAGAATGTAATGAAAACAGAATGTGGGCAGCCAGAAGGCAATGGCCTCGAACTTAGTGTGCAAAGCAAACATCTGGACAGCTTGTTTAGGAATACAAATTCTGAGATGCCACACTCTCCCCAGGAAGCATGGGGCAGACTCCCTTTGTTCACCCTCATAGACCCTCCTGGGAGATTGAGGAAGGAGGTCTAGAAATCTGCCTGTGAACTTCACAGAGGGCTTGAGGGCAGAGAAAAGATGGCTGGAGAGGAAGCAAGGGAAGCTTCTTGTACAATACTGCTTTCTTCATGAAACAATAGCAAGAGAAGCAGATATTAAGAAAAGAACTAGAAATGCCCAGAGTATAGGCCATAACTTTTGCTAGTCAAGTATGCTGGCACAATGCAAGCATATCGTACTGCTGTTCTCAAAATGGATGTGAAAGAATCTACTTGACTAATTTTTTTTTTCTGCTTGACTAATTGAAGACTCTAAGTAATGTGAACAGGGAGATGTGAAACTATGTACAATGCTTATATTAAAATTAAAAGTTGATCAAACTGCAATTTACTTTGAAATGCAGACACCAAAAAAGAATATAATTTTAGAAACAAAACAGTATAAAATATTAATGTGTTTATTTTCTAAATTGCATTCTTTTTTTTTTTTTTTGGTGCGTTGAGCTTGCAAGGCAAGCACTCTAACCACCGAGCTAAATCCCCAGCCCCTCTAAATTGCATTCTATACCTCAGATGGATTAAGTATGGAGGCTAACTTCAACACAACTATTAAAACTATTGTTTTAAGACTTAAAAAATTAAACAAGCATTTGTTTCTCAAAGAAGGATGCTTATAAGTGAAATAGGTATTGTGTTTGTAATTTCTCAGAAACTAAACTATTTTCTTTCTGAGAGGGAGAAACGGAACTACTTGTAATGTAGAGAAGCTTATATTGGGAAAGATTAAAATGTCTAAGTGGTTTTCTATTTCACTCTGTAATCTCAAAGATCATGACATGCAGAACAGCAAAACCGGGAGCACAAAATTAGAAAATCAATGGGACATTTTAATAATCTTGAAGTCTAATAGTAAATCATCAAAACAGTAATCTAGAATTAATCACAATCTTGTTCTTATTCTCTAATTTTTCTTAAATAAGTGTACTTTGCAGCCAATACAACTACATTGTTTAAACTCACCACAGGTCTTCCACCTGACTTCTTAAATAATAGGAAACTAAATACGTCCTACTGGTGTAGAGTGTGTTTAATGACTTGTGGCAAGCTAGCCCACTTCCGTCCACCTGGAGAAGTTCCAAATTATACATACTCCAAGAAAACCACTCAAGCCAATGGAAGACTGAGTAGGGAAGAGCTAAGTTACTCAAACAGAATATTCCATTATGACTATTATGTTACTAGCATCTTCCATTGAATTTTGCAAGCCTGAGAGGAGAGTTTTAAAAGGAAGCACACACTATCAAATCCAGGTTACTGGCATTTGTGGTTTGTAACTGTGCTATTTTTTCCAATTTCTGTAGGTTTACTTGTATGTTTATTCAACAACAATTTATTGGGTACCTCTTTGTGCCAATCATGTAGCACTGACAAAAATTCAACTAAAGTGCTTTTTCGCATTGTATTTACATTCACTATATCATAGTGTAATGGAATATCAGTAAAGATGAGTAGAAACATAACATGTGCAATATGATATAACATAGCATCATGCAGTGATAAATGTAATTTCATTCTTGCATATATCACCAGGACTTATTGTTTGAGCTCTGTTACTTATGTCTTATTGGTATAAGCCATGTGTGTTTGTTTTCATTCTGTGCATCCATCCTGTAGGCTTGGAAACACTTTTAAGACAAAAATCACATCTATTTTCCATGATGCTGTGCACATAGCAAGGTTTACCAACATACATTTGTTGAAATGAATTCAATATCTAGAACTCATTGCTTAAAACTCCATGTGAATATATCTAGCTTTGTGGTGTTTCTTTTGCCCATGTGGATTTTGTAAGTTAAATGTACATAGATGGGCACACCCAGTGTAGCTATGATAAACAGCACTTATGAAAGCATTTTCTGTAATCTTAGGAATTCTTCTGTCTCAGATCTAATTTTGCCATTTATTAGCTCTGTGACTTGGAAAGCTACTCTATCTCTTTGAGTTTTATTTTAATAAACAAGGAGAGTAGTAACACATATTCCATCAAGTGCTGTCAAATAGTATAGTAGATGAAGAAAGTTACAGGTAATATTCGGGTTGTTATTTATTATCATGGGAAGTAAGATCTTTAAAAGCAGAGTTTTCCAGTGGGAAATGTGTAGGTCATACAGCACATGGCATCTACATGTGTTTTCCTTCAAAGGTAGACTCCCTCTCCCCCCAAACATGGGCATGTACCGTCCAAGCTGCTCCTATGCCTCACACCTGCCCCACGCTTGACCTGTAGAAGGCATCTGAATTTCTAGACTTTGGTTACACACCTGGGGTCATTTTCTCGGAACCCGTATGTATCTGGTGGCAGATCCAGCACCTAGGAGGAAATAGTGTTGGTATCCTACCGCCCCTGTTAGGTCCTGTATAAAGTGAAGTCAGCCACTGTCCCTGTTCAGACAGGGCTCTTAGACAGATGAGATTCTTGGGTAGCTCATTCCCTTCTACAGTCGCAGGACTTGAAATGGGTGTGTGTACAGAAGGAAGGAAGAATGAATGAAACGAATGGATGGAAAATGAATGAGATAGGCTACCCCAGACCTAAGTATCCCTTACTATCAGACAAAACTGAAGCAGAAAAACTGAACGTTCTGTTGTAGATGAGAAGTGCAGTCTTACAAAACAGATCTAGGACTGTCTGATGACATTCCATTAAGTAGAGAACTATAGTTTGTTCTGTTTTTATCAAGGCCCAGGAACTTGCCAAATATCACTTAAAGTCTTAGAGAAAGTGAGTTGGAGTTTCTCTGTGTTTGAGGTCATCCTTGCAGTAGTGTATTCTGTGAGTCCCAGGAATTAGGAAAATGTGACGATATAGACTGGATCTGAATGAGGCAAAGTAAAATGGTACATTCGCTAATGATTAATGTGAGTTTGAGTTCCCTAAGAATGCTGGGTGCTAGATAGCACTTTCTGAGACAAAAACTTTTTCCTGTTTTTTGTTTTATTCAAGGAGACCGACAATGATTCCTGACAGCATAATTCTAACTCATTGTAGTTATTCATTTGCTCTGTGCTTTTGTTTGTATGTGGTTCATCTCCAGGCACATTTTGTGCCTGAGACCTTACAAGAGTAATACTTAAACTTTGCACTGTCTCACTTGAAAGTTTTCTATCCAGATATAAGAATTTATAAGCTAGAAAGCTGCTGGCATTTACAGAAGAAGTAAAGCCCAAATGCAAGGTGACAACCTATCTCCCCAAAGTGATCTCATGAGCCCTGAAGTTCCTGCCTACAGAAAGGGTGTAGATGACACTGGAGTAGAGCTTTCAATAAAAAGGGACATAAATGCAGGGATGTGTGCTGAACCCATTAAAACATACAAGACCTATGCTGGGGAATCCTGCAGACAGATCTGGCTTTTCTGTGTAGACTCGCAGCCTGACTTTTATGAGTTATTAGTGTTCTGTGCTCTCAGAATATTTCAGGAACTCTGCCATCCATACCTCACTAAGCTTGTTTGTGTCAGTAATAGCGAGCATGAGGCTGTGCCCTTCTCTGACTTTGACTCTAGCAGGAAATTGAATTCCCTTTGCTTAAGCACAGACCCTAGCATATTATAAGCACCAAACAAGCCTGATGAATACATGTTTGAATGAAAAAATAAAGAGATTTATTAGCACACTGAGGTAGAAATTTCAGAAGGTAAATCAAGATTTACTAAGAAAACTTTCCCTTAAAGGAAGGTCTATCTTCTAAAGTTGTGAACTTTGTAATGAATGGAACTAGGGAAGAAAGGGTGAACAGTCACTGTCCTTCAGATCCTTTAGACATTTCTGCCTGCTCATTCTAGTTTCACTGACAAGAAACCCAAGAACAAAGAGGCTGAGTCACTTACTCAAAGGCTTCAGATCATAAATGGCAAAACTAGAATTTCAGTGCTGACCTGCATCAATCTCAAGCTTGTGCTTTTACCTAGGAGAATTTCTTTCGAATGTCATCTTTAAGCAGAGACTGAAATACTGTTTAAGTAAGAGACAGTGGAGAGGAGGTGCCTAGGGTGGAAAGTCAGATTAGGGCACTTAGTCATATGATTCTTTTTTTTGTGTGTGTCTGTGTGTGTCATATGATTCTTCGAAGAAGAAAAACATTACATAGACACTATTGCGGCAAACTTCACATATAATAAAGCATTTTTTCAAAATGATGACTCATTTGCCAGAGCAAACTTTTGAAGTACAAATGGAAAATATATTTAAAAATTTCAGCTCAATGTCTGTAAAATGTAGTTGTTGATCTCTAAATTATTGGTAAAGATATACCTCATATTTCTAAGGTCAAATCATCTCTTCTGTTACCAATAATAGCCAACTCTCTCCACCCTCCATGGAGATCTTTATTGTCCTTTTCATATTGAAAGTTAGAATCTGTATTAGCTCTCATTTCTAGTAGAGTGCTCAGCACCACTTAATTAATTCTTTCCTCTTTAAATTCAGCATTCTTACTTTCTAGAAGAATTCCAAATTTTAACAGAGGACCCGTCCAGAGATACGCTAGGACTAACATACTGAGGAGGGGCTCTACTTCACACTCACATCTCTAAATAACCCCAGCAGTACTTCAGGATGTGATCTTAGCTACAACGTACCAAGCTCTGTGGGTGCCTGAGGCTTACTGATAACATAAAGTACAGCTCTAGTCGCCTGTGCTCAGAAAAGGGTCCTTAACCTCAAAGAGTCAGAGTCTTCCTGTGAAATGTGTGGGGAGATTTCACTGCTTCAATTTTTACATAAGAGGAAATAAGGGTAGATATTGAAGCAGAGTGCAAAGAGTAACTGTGTGTAGGAATATCCAATGACTATGGGATATAAGATCTATAAAATTATTCTGTTTCCCTCTGCCATATGGTCTACATTGAGTTTAACACTAAGACACTAAACTGAAGATGAAAAATTTGCAAAATAATATTATTTGTTAAAAGCACTATATCTGTTCCTGAACTTAAACTCTTTGGAATCAGTGTAATCCTTATTTATGAAGAAAATCTTCTCTTAGGATATATGTGCACACTGAGAATTTGCTATCTCATCGTTACCTAGTTATAAAGACAACATTTATGAAGTATATATTTGAGTTATGTGATTTATATATTAACTTACTTAATATCTCTAGTTTAGTTGTTCTCTTCACTGTAGCCATCCAGATGATCAGTTTCCTTGAATAAACATATCAGACTTGATCCTGCCTCAGGACCATTGTACTTGCTGTCCTTCCTATTGAATAGTTTATGGATCAATGGTCTCTTAAAAATGCTTTTCTCATCTTTTGAGCATTAATATTCCTTTCCAACCTTGCCACTCATTTCTCTCTTTCCGTTATCCTATTTATTTTCTTTATTCAAAAATTTGCCATCCAAATCTACTCTATTATTTCTTTGCTTCATGTCCTGTTTTTCTTTATTGGAAGTAAGTTTTGTGGAACTAGAGATCTAGGCTGCCTTGTTCTTCACTGAATTCCTACTAGAGTCTATCATAATTCTTGGTTCATACTGTATATTTGAAAAACATGTTAATATTTTGCAGTGAAAACAACCATCAAAAGGAAAAAAAAAAGATTTCTACTCACCTGTACCACACCTGTACAGGAATCTAAAAAGATGCAGCCTTTGGGTTCTTTGGATATTTTTTCATCTTTGTAAAAGTTCATAATGTAGGAATTATCTGGCAACTGAGTCAGCTGGAAGTAACGCTTTTTGAATGACTAATAAAAGAAAAAGATAGGGGGAAAAATTCAAATTGCAAATGCAAAGTTCAATTTTTAAAATCCCTTGAGCATTTCTATACTTCTGGGGCTTTGTTCTTGAGAAGAGCATCCTACTTCCTCATAAATAAAATGTTACATGAAACACGAACTCAATTCAGATGTGTCTCCTCTGTGACCAACTCAGGAGGGTCAGGAAAGGTAGCATTTGAGGTGGTGGGCTCCATGTTTCCTTACCCGAACAGTGACGGTATTGTTCACGGTGCTGTTGAAATTCCCCTTGTACAGCCAGCCAGACTTGAAAACGCCAGACCCTCCAGGTCCCCCACCGCCCTTGGAAGATGAGTGGGAAGTGGTATCCTGTATAAAAGGTGTTATGAGCACTGAGCCAACTCTGTGAATCCCACATCTCAGACACTTAAAGAGGAGACTCCTTTTGCCATCTTTGACTCATCCGCAATACTCATGTTCAATGTCAAAACAAACGTGACTCATTTAGTTTAAAAGCCCCAGCACAAACAGCCACTGCTGCTTATAGAAAACTGGCCAGAGTGTAAAAGCGACAGTGCAGGACAGCAGTGAATGACCCTCATGTTAAACACTTCTCTTGCAACAACCCACTTACTTCATCCTTATCTGCGTCTTCATGGTCAACTTCAAAGGAATGCGAGGGCAGTTTCTCTGGTTTGTATTCTGCTCTGATATTTAAAAAATAAAAAGAATCTGGTTTATCACCTGACACATTATTTTCATTTTCAGCTGTTCCAAGGTAACAGTGATGATGCTAGTATTCTTGCAGACTTAAAAATTTTTTTATTAGTATATGTTTGCATTTCTTGGGTGGAGTCCGCACGTGTACATAACACAACTCTGTAATCTTAAAAACTGTGAGTGTCTCATTTTCTTTGAAAGTACTAACTTTCCCCTATGTCATTATATCTTACCTCCAGTAAATAAATATTTCACATCACAGAGTTACTAATTATACAGTGTCTGTTTGAATTAGATGAAAGCAAGTAGAATAACTTTAAAGGTTTAGTACTTTGTATCTTCTTTCAATTGTGCACTCTGACATGGACTATTGAGTAGCAAAATTTTTATTACTTTTTCTGGGTCACCCGTGAGGTATGATCAAAAGATACAGTGACTGTTTAAATTTTTTAAAAATTACAGTAAAAGACATATTGCCATTTATCCCCTCAAAAATATTCCCCCTCACTTTGAACACTCGTATCCCACTGATCTTGACACTTTCTGAAGCAGTTTTGGAAATCCTTTTTCAAGAGTACCTTTAGTTTCGCTCTGTGGCTGTTTTGATGTCCTGAATCAATTCAAAACGTTGACCTTTCGTGGTCATCGGACTTTGGAGAAGAGCCAGAAGTCATACACTGGTGGATAAGGGGGATGAGGGCACAACGCAGTGTTTCCACAGCCTGCCTTTCTGTTAGATGGCACTTGGGAGCAGCATTTGCTATATTTTTGACCACAGCTTGTGAAGACGCTTATGAAAGAAGACGCCCAGAACTGCTTCAGAGAGTGGCAGCAGCGAAGTAAAAGGCATCAAGATGCAGAATGTGTATGTACCAGTTTATTACTGATTCATTATGTATCGCAGACATATTCTAATTGAAAAAGTGGCACCAAGTATGGGATAACTGTGTTTGAAGCAAGAGGTAGTATTTTAAGGGGTGGGGGTTAATGGTATGTGTGTTGTACTGTAACAATAGTAATAATTATATAAAACGGTCAGCATTAATCATGGTTGTTACGACACACTTCCCATATGCTATAGGATGTGGGATGGTCATCTGAAGGGCCTTCAATCTGAAGAGCTCCCTTCCGGAGTCCCGCCTTGCCAGGCTCTGCAGCTCCCCCACCTACAGTCTCCTCAAAAGGCCACTTCAAGGGGACCAAGTGGCCGGACGCTCACTGTGTGCCTTCCCGTGGCAGCACAGCACTGCCTGCTTCAGACACAGTGTCCCTGCCCAGCCCAGAGGGACGGTTACACGGACACCAGGCAGAAAGTCAGACAATGTTCATGTTTTTCTTTTCTTTTGCAGTACTGAGGATTGAGCCCAGGGCCTTCACACTAACCTACATCTTCAGCCTTTATTTTTGAATTTTTTTTGAGACAAGGTCTCTCTAAATTGCCCAGCCTGGGCTCAAATTTGGACTCACTATCCCAGTTTCCTAGAGTGCTGGAATTACAGGCCTGTACCACCATGCTCATCTGTTTGTATTTCCTTTAAGATGATTTAGATTGTGTAGAAACCACCCCTGAATGTACCTACTGGGGAAAAAAGACCAGAGGCAAATTTGATATTCCTGTTACAAATTGTTTCTTAAGTTGATGGTAAATCTAGAAAAAGAAGGACAATGACCAGGAACTCCTTATCTTAAGTATGCATACATATAATCACTGTGCATACACATAGGGTACTAACTAATGGGTTTAAAATACTCTTCTGTCCTCCCTTTGAAAGACATAAAAATGTCTGTGCTCAGTTTACAGCAGAAGTTAGCACAAAGAACGTTGTCCTCACTGTTAAATTAGGCAGAATCAGAGATCAGAACCACAATGTCTATTCCCAGTAAGAAGTTTTAAAATATCTTCATAAAACATACATAGCATTAATTGTATAGTTCAGTAGCACTAAATACATTCAGTGTTGTGCAAACGCAACCACTATCATCTCTAGACCTTTCCCATCATCGCACACTGAAATTCTGTACCCATTAAAAAAATAATTGTCCATTTCCCTCTCTCCAGCCCCTAGTTGCTGCTGTTCTACTTCCTGTCTATATGGATTTGACTATACTAGGCGCCTCATGTAAGTGGAATTGTACAGGATTTGTCTTCTTGTGTCTGCTTTTTGCACTTAGCACAATGTCTCCAGCATGCATCTGAGGCATAGGATGTATCAAGACTTGATTTCTCCTGAAGCCTGAATAACATTCCGTTGTAACCTGATAAGAATACGTGGTCTGACATCATTTCCATGAAGGCATCCTGAGCTCTAAAGTATCAGAGATCCCTTCTTAAAGACGCATCACTCTTTACAATGCTCTTCTGAAGCTGTTACTTGTGCTCCTGTCTTAGCCCTTTGTCAGGCTGTGTATTTCTTAAAGCCAGGAACTTTACTGAACTCCCTTCCACACTTCACTCGGCTGTTTCCTTTCTTTTCGCTATTGATGCTCAATATGTATTTGGTGATTTGATCAATAATTGGGTGAGGTGAGCAAGAATATTGCAGATATAAAGTAACAGGAAATGGTATAATTTCCGTGTTTTTGGCAGGCATTTTGGTGATTATCTTTTTAGCTGTAGAACATATTTTTGCTGATCAAAATCTTGTGGTGGACTTATTATTGTGGTCAACTTGAGCAGGAAAGTCCAGCTGGACTGGGTTGGTGTGGTTCTGGGCATAGAGGATCCACCTCCGGACTGTTGCTGACACAACATACAGGAGAATGGGAGCAGAAGGTTGGTGGCAGCTCTTTCCCAGGAGAAGCTTGGTTGTGGCTGGTTTTCTCAAAGGGAACTCGGCTGTTCTTGTAGCAGAAGGAGCTTGGGGCCTTGCTGTGGTTGGGGATGACTGCTATTCACTGGGTGGCGGCCGGGGGCCCCTCTGGTCTTCATCTCCACTGTGAGCCTTGTATCCGGGTTCCAGTAAAGATTTCTTCAGCCTTTTAGTGCAGACACAGATGTACATGGGACAGTGCCATGGGCTCCCAGCCCTTGATTGGATCTTTTGGGTCTCCAGTGCATAGGAGGATGTTCTGCACTCTTCCTGCATTTGGCTTGTGTGTATGAATGTTGTAACTTGTAAGTGTCCTGTATTAAATCTGTTCTCTTGCAGACCATTGACTCCAGAAAAGTAACTAATACAGAAATCTAACATATTATGTGGGCTTTTAAAAAGTGTTTTACTATCATGATTTTCCCTTATAAATTCAAATTATGAGATGTACTTACTACCCAAATCAATAACAAAGAATAATAAAGTTGTTCTGAGAAACACATTATGTGAGATTGGGAGTTAAGTATTATATCTGGAGTGCAGCATTGGTCCTAGCTTCAGTTTTCTTCCTTATCTCTATGCACAATATAACCTTTCTCATCTAGAAGAGAGTCCAAAGAAGTTTAAACATATACATACATAGAAGTTCTGTACTGAACTCTAAATACACATTAGGTAGCCTGTTGCATTTTAGCATATTATATATGTATGCAATAAGACGTTTGTGCACAATATTAGACCTCTATAATCTTGTCTGATACTACCATTTTATAGAGATAAAAATTGTCCCTAACAATTATTTATATAAGCACACAGAGGAGTAGATGGGATTAGATGACTTATCTCTGAAATAATTCCTATATTAGGAAAGATGAGATCCAGACATCTTTAAAAAATATGTTAAATAAAATTGCAGTCATTTTTATCCAAGAATTCTGATGTACCATAGTTAGTTTCTCTGCTTGCAGAGCCTTAGATTTGCAAGCTTGTATGTGCTACTTGCCATTGATGTTAACTTTTTCTGCTCCTTTTGGTCAGTGTCACCTTTATGTGAAGACAGGACAAGTAAAGACTCCACAAAGTTATTTTGGGATCACCAGCAAGTTCTTCCTACAATGTCAGAAATATTCCTTTTCTCTTTAATATCATCTTTCACTCCCTGAACAAAAAACAGCTCCTTTTACCTTGTCATTTGATTGACAAAATAAACCCTTAAATACAACCTTTCCTTCTCTCTGCCTCCCATGAGAGATGACATGTCACCTGAGATTCAGGGGCAGATTCAAATGGGTGATTCCAGAGCAAAGTAGAAAGATTCAAAATCAACAAGCAGAAAGTGGTAACTTTGTGTACACCAACAATAAACTCAGTGAAAAAGAAATCAGTGAAACAATCCCTTTCACAGTGACCTCGCAAACGCACACAGAATACCTAGGAATAAAACTAACCAAAGAGGTAAAAGACTTCTACATGGAAATTCATAAGACACTGAAAAAAGAAATTGAAGAAGACACTAGAAGATGGAAAGGCTTCTCATGCTCATGAACTGAAGAATTAACATTGTTAACATGGCAGACTACTGAAATCAATCTACAGAGTCAATCCCCATCAAAATACAAATTTCATTCTTCACAGAAGTAGGAAAACAATCCTGAAATTCATATGAAAGCACAAAAAATTCCGAATAGCCAAAGCCACCCCGAACCAAAAGGGCCATCTGAAAGTACCACAACACCTGATTTCAAAATGTAGTGTAGAGCTATTGAAACAAAAAACAGCATGGTGTTGGCATAAAAGTAAATACGCACACCAACAAAACAGGATAGAGGATCCAGAAATAAACTCGTGCACCTACAGCCATCCGATTCTTGACAAAGGTACCAAAAACATACAATAGAGAAAAGACAGCCTCTTTAACAAATGATGCCAGGAAAACTGGCTGTCTACATGTAGAAGATTGAAAGTAGATCTCTATCTCTCGTTTTGTATGAAAACAACTCAAAGTGGATCAAAGACCTTAATATAAGACACAAACTTTGAAAGTACTAGAGGAAGACACAGGGGAAACACTTCAAAATATAGATATAGGGAATCACTTCCTGAATGGGACTCCAATAGTTCAGGAAATAATAGCAAGAATCAACAATGGGATCACATGAAATTAAAAAGCTTCTCTGCAACAAAAGAATAACAGAATTAACAGAGTAATAGACAATCTACAGAATGGGAGAAAATCTTTGTCAGCTATTCTTCTGGAAGAAAATTAATATCTGGAATATACAAAGAAACCAAAAAATTTAACACCAAGAGAACAAGTAATCTGATCAATAAATGTGCATATGAGCTAGACATATACTTGATAGAAGTACAATGGCCAATCATTGTATGAAGAAAATTTTCAACATCTGTAGTCATTAAGAGGATGTGAATCAAAACTACATTGAGAGTCCACCTCACAGTAGTCAGAATTGCTATCATAGTGGTAAGGATACGGGGGCAAAAGAACCCTTATACATTGTTGGTGGAATATAAATCACCTCAGGTCTTCATGGAAAGACCACATGGATGTGAAGGGAGATCAGCAGAGAAGAGAAAGGGAATCAAGGAAGAGAGAAGGGGAGGACAAGGGAGGCTAACCGGGTGGGATACAGTCAAGGTACGTTGTGTGTATATATGAAAATGTCACAAAGGAAGCCTGCTCTTGTGTGTAATTAATATGCACTACTAAAGAGATCATACAGAGAGCAATACCTGTGGCTGCGGACTTTAAATTCTTCCCCCAGGAATACCGTGTGGTCTCTAAGAGCTGCTAGGGTCTCAAGATAAAGGGCTGGCCAGGGGCCTCACTTTCTGAGCTTGAACCCAACGCGTCTCACCAGTTACTAGGGATGAGGTTTGGGCCAATGTACATTTCAGTGTCAATCTTCCTCTATAAAATGGGGAGAGCGGGCCTTAGTTGTTAGAGTTATGGACATTAAATGAGATCATGTATGTATGGCATCCAGCACTTTCTGACTCACTGCAGACAGTCAATAAATGTACATGTGCTTTTGTTTCCAAAAAAATTCTAATTCAGCCCAGCTAAACTGGTCATACTTTATTTGAATGAGTGTAAAAAAATACACTTGCAGGGAATTTTCTTCTTCACATCTTCTTTCTATCAAATCAACAGCAGTTAAAAATCTTAATATGTTATATATTTGCATTTTACCCAGTGTATTAATGAAATTGGTGGCATCCTAAATTTTTATGCTGCTCTGAGATATTGAGAGCTCCAAGATTAGTGTTGGTTTTTATTGCTAATGTATGAAGACTTACGTTTCACATTCTACCTGGAAATAATGTCTCTCCAGTATCTTTTTATGAAAACACACTTTACAAAAAAGATGGGGTTCTTAAGAGTTAAAATAATACAGTTTTTAAATTTAAAGAATACATTTCGCCTCTTGTTCACTTTTTCATAATTTCATATTTTTATTTTGCAGCCTTAGTAACCCATAAAAGAAAATAACCAATTTAAACAGGTAGCAGAGATAGGAGAATTTTTCTAATACAAAATTATTTACTTCCAATAGCCTCAGAAGACCCAACTACATAAATCTGTCTCTTCTATTGATCTAAAAATGTGCAGTCTTTAGGAGGGAGTGCTTAGCTCTGTAAAGTCATTAAAAATAATTCTGCTGTTCAATGTTACAGTCTTCATTATCCCAGACTGGGGCATATGCTACAGAGTCATATTATAGAACTTCTTCTTTTCATTTTGAATGTATTTGTAGTTTATTAAAGTGTCTTACTTGGTGGCAGTCTTAATCTTCCCCTTTTTGGTATCAACTTCCTCTTCTTTTAGTTAAAGTAAGGGAGATTCTCAACAGTATTTTGGCTACTTTCTCATTTCTTCTCATGAGATGACTCCATCTACATTCTGTGAGAATCCCAATTCAGCAATGACATACCAAAACTGTTCTTAATAAACACGTTTTCGCCATCATTTTAACAAAGGAAGAATATTGTGAGTGTGAAATATGTATTTCCCCCCTTTATGGCATCATGAATATAAGAAAAGACAAACAGTATTTGGGGATGAAAATACTGAAGAACTCGATGGAGATAAGATGGTGAAAACTTTTTACTCAATAGGAAGAAAAATACTGCTGTCTGTGTCTTCTCATTTGATATAGTCTTCCACAGGCTTGGATACAGCTTCCAAATTGTTACCACTTCTCAGAACTATTCTCAGAAAGGGGAAGTCTCGGTGTTAAAAATGCTTTGCTTTGCACTTGCACCTAAAAATTGTGACTAACACCCAGACATTTTGAATGCAATAATTACTCATGAAGTTGCAGGGTGTGGCCGGACCTCCTCAACATGCTGTTTTAAGAGGTTACCTATCAGAAGTGACATGAAGGTTCAGAAATTTGGTAGAAGTTAATATGCAGTGCTTTGAAAAAAGAGGTGCTATTTTGGAGTAACGCCGATTTGTCCTTTGTACTAAGCTAACTCCAAAAGAATTGTCCTTCTTCACTTTTTCTTTCATCATTACCCCTGTAATCCATTCTCCAGAAAGTAGTTGAAGCCGTTTTTTAAAAGAGGTACATCCAATCATGTCTACTCCCTGTTCAAATTTCCCAGGGCTTCTTGTTGTAATGGAAATAATATTTCAGCTCCTCTCCAGGGCCACAAGGTCCTTTGTGTAATCATCCAACACTCCCTGCCACTAGTAGCTCCTGTTCATTAGGCTCTAACTGAAATGCGACCTTTAGGAGCCATAATCCCCTTCAAATTCTGCAGTAAGAAACTGAAAGCAGTACTTCCAAGCAGTTGAGTCTACAAAAGATGTCTAGAATCACAGAAAATATTGCAAGGGGGAACATGATTTTATACCATGGTTCCATCCAAAAATTAGAACTGATGAGTTTCATGTTGATATTTCACTTGAGCGATGTGTTAAGAAGAATCTTACTTTTGCTTATTGTGTCTTTTTTTCTGGATTATTTGCATCGTCTTAGTTTGAAGAACCAGTGAGTCGGAAGGTATTAGTTGGGGCAGTTCTATAAATTTGTGCAATTCTAATCTCTTTCAAGAATATCGTATTTTAAAATTGGATAATCACTCAGTTTAGTTACCTGGTAAATAATTATTGGCCACCTACTGTGTGCCAGGAATTCTCCCAGGCCTGTAGGGGTTCTGCAGGGAAAAGTCCCTGCCCTTTGGAACTTTTTACTTAAGTAGGGGAAACAGACCCTAAATAAACTCCTACCTTAGTTCAGGTGGTCAGGCGCGCCTCTATGTAGTGGTGACATTTGAGAAGAAACAGAACAAAGTCACCTTCCTAAAGGACTTACATTCCCAAAAGTTAGGGGAAAAGTTAGGCATTTGCTCTCATTTTTGATGTTTTTAGGAATATGTCACTTCTGTGGAATTTATTTTTGTGACTTTTGATATCCCAGAATGCGAATACATAAACAAGTGGCAAATATGAATACTATTAAAAGTACTGTCAGAAGCACTGTGGACATATTGAGCTATTCTAATCCTTTCACATCTGCTATTCAAAGGACAGCTCACAAAAGAATAATACAGAGATAAACAAACCTTAAAACTGCATTCAATAATTGAATCAGAGAATACCTGAATCTCATTCTAAACTCTGAGTTCATTAACTATACATTGTTGAACCAAATGCTCTATCTTGACTTACAAATTTTGCAAAATGTACTTCAGTTGCACTTATTCTTAAACATCAGCCCTTGAGCAAAGAACATATGCTATTTGTGCAAAAGTCGAAGAAACCCTTATAAGAAGTTCTTACCGGGGTAACTGTCGAATGTCTCCAGAGTATTGCTCATATTTGTAGTTTACCACATACCACTGAGAACTATAAAATTTACAAGCCTGAAAGAAAAAAAGACAATTATTTAAAAATCAGCTGTCCTGGCAAAAAGCCATGTGAATACACTTCTCATAATCCCCAGGGAGGTGTTGAGGTTGGTGATTTTAAAGTAGATAAAGAGCCTTGGTCTTTATAATCATTTTATATTTCCCCATGAAATAGAAATCTAACCTTTTCTAGACTCATGAAGGAGGAACCATTTAACATATTTATTCTATTTTACTCCATCAAGGAAAACCAAATTGAATCACCCAATGAATCATACCGGATATGCTGCTAACCTTAAGAATCATCATTCTTCAGTTTTCCTTGGCAACTGCTTCCATTATCTGACAGTTCATACTAGTGAAGGATGTTATTATTTGCATATGATCCTTTTGTCATAATTTTACCCCATTCTTGTTTCAATAACCAATCATTTTCTTTTTTATAATCCTCAACCTTGTCAGCCTGAAACTAGGTTTTTCAGTTTTATTTCATATATTTTAAGGCATAGCCCTCTCCTGGATCATTCAGAATTTATAAACAGATTTGAATAAAAGATAATTGAAAGATGTTTTAAAAATAAAGTTAATAACACAAAATAATTATCACATAGTGATTCATGATGGGTGACTTTATAGTATTTATTGATAACAAATATTTTCCAAATGCCTACCATGCACCTATTACTATAATGACCATGGATTCACACTAGGGAGTTCACTAGATAGCTTTTAAAATCCCTTTCAATTGTAAAATCACATGATTCTGGGGATTAATTAATCCTATAAATTAGTATTATTAGAGGACCTTACCTTCTTGCACAAGAGGAAAATATAAAGAGCACTACACTTACTGCTCTGTGAGGAATAAGAGCCCGTGATTGTCCCTGGAACCAAGAAGGGCACAGGCAAGGAAGGCACTGAGCTGCTGCTGTCTAGAAAGCATACACATTGCCTTTGCAGAATGGGAGGGAGGGATGGAGCAACCCATTGGGCATCACAGACGGGGAAGGAGAGTACAGGGTCCTGGGCCTGTGGCTCCAGATGCATGGAAGAAGGCAGGGCGCAAGAATGGTAGTTAGGAAACCTTGGTTATTCTGAGTTTCTCTGGCCTTGAATTTGCTCAGCACTAATCCTTTATTTGTTCCGGAAGTGCCCACACACAAACTGAGACTAAGGACAAAGCAACAAGTGAGGGTGGGACAAAGGGAGGAGTAGGAGGATGGCGGCAGGAGCCCAGACAAATGAAGGCTTTAAAAACAAGTTGCGCTCCTAAAAGTTGAAAGCAGAATGGTGGTTATCAGAGGGTGGCTGGGAGGAGGCGGAGAGGTGGAAGGAGGCGAGAGGTGGATCAGTGGGCGCTATCACAGCAAGACAGCAGTGAGCAGTTCAGGTATGTGACTGCCCTAGTTCTGTACTATGTATTTCAAAATGTTAGAGACAGGATTTTGAGTATTTTCACCACCAGTGAATCATGTTGGAGGTGGCTGGGTTTACCCTGAGTTAAACACTGTAATGTACATGTGTCGAAACACTGGGGTACCCCATAAATATGTATAATGTTTATGTTTTCATGTATCAGTTTTACAAAAGAAATAAATGAAAAAGTAACAGAACACCAAAGAATTCCTCTTCCCCTTAAAAGCAAAAGCAACAACAACGACTGCAGCCACGAAACAGATGAATGCAGAGATTAGTGAAAACAAATTCAGGGGCTCTACATAGACTAGAGCACACAGGAACTGTGAACAGACCAGCACGGACAGCTAAAATTAAATGTATTAACTTGCCAGTTCCTGAGCTAGTTCTGCAAAGCACAGGTTTCTACAGACAGGAGGAAAATGGAGCCTTATTAGGTTCCTCGGCTAAAACATTTTATCCTCATTTTGGACAAAGATGCCAAAGATTCAGACAGGGAGCACAAAAGCCTATACCATCCCAAGCTATGGAGCCAGGACTCCCATTATTATAGGTTCTTCTCACCTTCCTCCCCTACTTTCCTTTCTCCACCTTGCAGTCATTTTCAGATGAAAAAAATGTACTTTAAAATGGAAAACCAAAGCATAAAACCCACTGCCTTTACATTCCTTTTCAATCACGTTCCTGGTACATAGCTTTAGGTAGTTCCCCTCTAAGTATACATTTGCATATGAATATTGCCTTTTAATTCATTTAGTGTATTCTAGGGAGCTTCACATTTGCTTTATACATTTCACTTTCAATATGTAGAATAAAATACTATACCTTAATTCACTAGCCTGGTTGCCTAGTACTGAAGATCATGTATTAATTATTTTATTTAACAAACATTCCTGAGTCCTATGTACTCAGTTGTTCTAGGTGATGGGAATATAGCAGTAAACAAAAGAAAAAAAAATCATGTCTTCTGAATTTATATCACAACGAAGTCAATAAATCCCAAAATAAATAAATTACATCATATGTGGAAAAAAGTAGGGTCACAGAAAGAATAAAACAAGAGGAGCGGGCGATTTGGGGCAAGGGAGATGATTTCAACAGAACGATTACAGGAGTCATGGAAAAGGTGCTATTGGAAAAAGGGGCTGGAAATTTCTGCCCCATGATTTCTAACTGTGAAACCTCCTGGTCTGGAGGTTTTAGTGGGACACAGACGCTTTGATTTAGGATTCACTTGTTACCCTTTCTGGCTGTGGATAGTACTTCTGTCTACTCAAGACAAATATACACTCTTGTGCCCATTATTCACAGTGGGCCATGGGCTTAACTGAATCCAAGATATGCTAATCTTCAAATTCCCTGACCAAAAAAGAATCTGGCACTTTCTTTTATTGATACAAAACTACCTCCTCCCCCTTCTTACTTTACAGTTTCTCTTCCTTTAAGTCACAAATATTCATTAGATAGTATACTATGTGGCATTTCACACATCATCTTAGCAAATGCTTGATGAGATTTTACTGTCCTCATTTTATACATCAGAGAGGCAAGAAGCAGCTCAGCTTTTGACCTAGATCCTACACATGGTGGAAAGAGGATTTTAAATGATTTGTCTGACTCTAAAAGTCCTTGCAACTAATTTATGAATTATTTGATGATTGTAAACTTTTCTTAAAAAAAAAAACCTCTGAACTATCATTCTGGATATTTGGTGGTGTTATGTTTCTGTCCTAGACTCAGACAGACTTGGTTTTGAATTGTGGTTCTGACACCAACTAGGTATGGCACCTCAACTGAGTCATTTAGTACCTTTAAATTTATCTGTCAGAATAATATCAACTTCACTAGGATCAAGTAAGATAATTCTGGTAAAGCATTTATCACAGGGCAAGCACTCAGTAAATACTTGTTTAAAAAACATCAGTTTTCCCAGCAGATTTGATTCAATCTATAATTCACATTCAGAACAAGTTCCTAATGACAACTTGTTTTCCTTGATTTATAAAAGTAGAATTTTGGAGACAGATATTAGGCCTCATCATGAAAGACTTGTGTTTTAATCAAATGACTTCTGAATATACTTGCGAGGTTTTGTGTATCTGTTGGTGAGAATCAAGTTTGGACAAGATGACTTTCAAGAATCCTTATAAATCTGGAATTTCTCTGATTATGAGGAAGCCAGTGCATTTTACAAATGCAACCATTTTCCTACACAGTTATGGCATTTTGGAAATGTTATGCATAGAAAATTATTCTCTATTCTTTGTTGCAGCCCACATAGTCACTCTAAGAAGATCATTAAAAACTATTATAATTATGACTACAGCTTCTCTTTGTCAAAACACTAAGCTGAAATGATCTGCTGCAAATTCAAAGTCACAGGCTGTGCTTGTTATAATAAAGCAGTAACTCCAGTTTTCCCATAGTCACTTCCTAGACCTCAGTACCTGCTTCAAAATACCAACTTGTCTACCTCTTTCAGATGGAACCTGCCACAGTGGACTTCAAAGGCGAAGACTGCATAATGAGCAACAGCTTGCTGAGCTGGTTAATTTTTCCGAACAGCAATGCTACGATGCAGATTTTTCTTGTTTATTGGGTTTGCTTGTTGAATGTTTATGCCCGCTATCTCTGCCTGTTTGTGTTTAGACACAACATAACTGGCCGAGGTCAGCATGGTCAAAGGCTTTGTTCCTTTAGGATATATTTCCCTAAACTGTGGACAATATCTGAGTGTTTTAGTGTTTATGAATGCTCTAGCATTAGTTATTAAGTCAGGTTCCCAGGTTTCATCTGAGATCTGCTGAATCAAAATCTCTGGGCTTGAAGGGACAGTATTCTACACTGTAGGATCTGCAGGTGATTCTGAAGAAAGTGAAGAAATGCTACTATTTCACCAATTAGAATCCATCATTCCACATGAATAAGAATTTGGCTTCCAGGGTGAGGTTCTGTTTATAGTGAACATTCTATATATCTGTTGAGAGAATATTCTTTTGTATCCATTTTCCTTTAGAAATTACTAAACATAATAATTTGACAGTCCGAAAAAATCTAAATGCATTAGAAAAGAGTGGGAAATTGTAAAAGACACCCTAAAGTACTACAAGGAAAATATTTCGCTTTTCTACTTTCTCCTCCTCGTCCGAATCATTAGAATCAATTGAAATCATGTTCCATATCTCATACAACAATTTGGGATTGGCAATGCAATTTGTTCATCTCTTAGAGGGGCTGATTATTAGATTCTGGCTGCAGAGTAATAAGCAGGTAACAGATGGCTTTTTAGATGCAAAATTATTTTTCTTTCTGGCTATAGAGGTTTATTTAATTATACAACTAGTTTCTTGCCAGAAAGATTAATGCAACCACAAAAGGCATTCATTTTGTCTCTTCATCCCTACTGGGATTCATTCTGTATTTGTAAAATCATGGTAAGAATTTTCATACTGATGCTACTATTTATAAAGCTTAGAAGTAATTATGACTCTTGTACATATGTTGATAATAAAACGTCATGAATTAAATGAATTTAGGCAAACAGTGCATTAAAAGGATGACTGGATAATTTACTGTCTACAAGGAGACACTTCAGAGGGCATGGAGACACTATCAGCGAGGTCAACAGCTAGGACAAGAGATTGCTCCTGACAACCAGGACACGTGGTCATCCAACACGTGTATATTATAGAGAAAAAGAGAAAAGGCACTGGAAACATTTTTCCTTTCATTGAATCACATTATATGTTCCTTTAAAATGCAGTAATTAACTCCTTTAGCAGAGAAAAAAGTTGGACTATTTGAAAACTTATGCCATACTCTTGACAGAAAAGTAAAAATAATGACTTTAGATATCACTAGCAATATAAATGTACATATATGGTTCAGCTTCAGAGCTCATGGTGCAACTTCATTCGGTGGGTTTTGATTCTTATTTTCAAAAATATTAACTGGCTGTGCTAGTGTGCACCAGTCGGAAGCAAGAGGATTGTGAATTCAAGGTTAACCTGGGTAACATGGCAAGTCCCATTGCAAAAAATAAAGCTAAATAAATAAATAAATGATCATATGATACCAGGTATTCTTGTATGCATTGAAGTATGTATATGCAACGTAAAGCAGGACGCTATATATCAAGAATCAAACGTAAGTGAAAATCATCTTTAAACACTCTGAACTTCAGAGTAGCCTAAAGTGTCCTCCACAATCTTTGTTGATTGTAAATTGAAAGTGATCCAAAATATTTTGTTTCTCTTTTCAAATTACTGTATGTTCCTTTAAGGCAACTGAACAAACTGTTAGAGTAGACTTTCATTACAGACACCTGAGCCTGATCTGGGCACATATACTCCATTTCCCAGCTAGATTTCACCAGTAATTGGTTGGGACATGAATAGGAACGGTACTAAGATACTTTGGTGATATTATGATATTATTATCACTTTGGTGATATTATGACATTTGGTGGTGATATTATTATGATAGGCCTTCTCACGGTAGAGACATAATTTGGGTTATAATTCAATACAATCAAAATTCTTGGTCCAAATTTAAAATGGGTTCATTTTTATTCTTATGCTCCAAGGTCTCTGGCTTGTACATCTGTGTTTTTATCCACTACCAAACATTTTAGGATGATTTTTATTGTGGAGAAGAAGCCAATTTAGAAATGGAAAATCTTTTCATATTAGGAAACAAGACTATTATTGTAGGAATTTTTAACAAGTAGAAAATGAATTTCGTCAGTTGTGAATGTGAAACACACAACCATTTTGTTTCAATGTTTTCCCCAGTATTTTCCAGGAATATTCTAAAACCAAATGCATTTGAATTTATCTTAATTATCTTTGGTACATTTATTGCCTTTAGCGGTAACATTTAGTGTAAAAAAATGTCGTAATCAGACACATGAAGGGGGAGGGGAGGTGCTTGGTAACCTCTGGCTTTGGACTTTGCAGCCAGCCAGCCAGCCAGGTGAGAGAGGCCCCCGCACCAGGACAAAGCCTGCAAACTGAGCCCGCCCTACGACATCCGTTGCCAGGCGACAGAGAGATTTCCCCCTCCAGCCCTGGACACACGAAGGGGGAGGGGAGGTGCTTGGTAACCGCCTTTGCAGCCAGCCAGGTGAGAGAGGCCCCCGCACCGGGACAAAGCCTGCAAACTGAGCCCGCCCTGCGACATCCGTTGCCAGGCGACAGAGAGATTTCCCCCTCCCGCCCTGGACACACGAAGGGGGAGGGGAGGTGCTTGGTAACCGCCCGCCTTTACAGCCAGCCAGCCAGCCAGGTGAGAGAGAGGCCCCCGCAGCTGGACAAAGCCTGCAAAG